>CM046858.1:15868712-15999907 GCA_025617745.1 Heliocidaris erythrogramma
GTGAGAGAGAAAGAGAGAGATAATTAAGCTTTCGACATTCTAGCCTTCTTCGAGGGCTCTACAACGGAAGAAACAATTACAAAATGAAACAAAAAGGAACAAAAATAAACGTAAAAAGATATTAACATAAACGATTTTTACCACGGGCGTAGACACGCATAATTATCCATTGTTAGTGGGGGATGATCTGTTCATCATCCCCCCCCCCCACTAACAATAGAAAGCGTGTTCGTATCTACGCCACTGATTTTTACATACGAATATCCTTAGAGTAATAATAGGTACGGAATTAGGTGACGCTCATGTGGTGGGTCATAGTCTAGAGTTCTTATCTGTGTTCCAAGAATGTAAAATTACATATAATCATCGCTTTGTTTAGTATCATTAGAATGTGTGTTTGTTCCTTTTCAAAATGATGTCATTATTTGTTATGATTTTGCTGTTATGGATTGAGCACTACATCAGACTAAGGGGCATGGTCAAAAGTGAAAAGTTGCAAAATGCATTGGTAAACATTAGTACTGTTATGCAGAGCACTCTTCTTTCTTTAACATAAGAGATGTTTGTAAATGAATGTGGGGCTATTGTTCCCAATTGGTCATCCATGAATGCCATATTCTAAAGAACCCTGAAAATGAAATTCTTGCACTGTGGTGACATGTCAGGAAATATACGCTACTTGTTTGGTCATCAATTTTCCGAAGTATCATGTTGAAAAGGCCTGGGCAATAGGGCAACTCGAAGCTGGAGTTCTCCAAAAAAGATGTTGCAGCACGGTTTGGAGTAAGTCCCGGCACCATATCCAAGTGGAAAGCAAAGTTTAAAGAAACCGGTGCTGTCAAAGACAGACCAATGAGCGGACGTCCCCCAAAATATACTGAGCAAGAAGAACGCACAGTCGAGCATGAGGAGTGGATTTGGAACTTTTAACTTTGACCTTGGCCCTTATTGATGATGTACTGCATATTCTATGAATAAAAATTATAACAAATGGGGTATCATTTTAAAGAAGAATAGACACATTTTCTAATAATACTACACATGGCGATAATTATGCCATAACAAGAGAAATATAATCGATCACACTTAAGTTTCCAAAGTTTTCTGAGGGGTTTATACACACACACACACCCTCACACGCATTGATTTGTGGGGAACTTTGTTTTCTCCTTTTGTATTTTGTACCCCGCAAGCACTACTCCTATTGTATTTTGTACCCCACAAGCATGACGGAATAAAGGCCATCATTGTGCTCTATTGTTCTCTGTACCCCACAACTGAATCTATGTAAGCCCACACATACACACCCTCACACACTCAATGGGCACAGGTATGAATCAGTGCGAATTTTTGTAAACACGAGTTTAGTTCATTGTAATTCACTGTAAAGGCAAAATCTGTTACAGGAAATGCTGAAAGGATAAATGTAGTTAAAACCCATGCTAAGCAAGATATGGCGTTCCCCAGTTATGGCAGTGTCATTTTAATACCATAGACAAAATAGAAGTAATTGTCATTTACTCATAAACTAAAATGAACATGTTCTGCCGGTTCAATGTTATGGGCTCAGAGAATGTTTTACATTATTTAGAAATAAAACATCTAAAAGATCAATTAACAAAGAAGGCACGCAATGAAAATTATATTTATTTAGACTTTGGACTAGAAAGTGACAAGAATATAAGATTCCATATAGAATAAGAAAACACCGTGTTTGATTACTATACAATATTATATTCCATTACACAAATTTAAACAAATGCATTATTAGGTGCTATAAACCTACTATCGCATTTACCTTTGTGTAATCAAAAGAGGAGGATTTGTTTGCAATTGGGAACCTGAATATTGATTTTAAAATTTAAAAACCACCAATAGTTATTAAAAATAACAGTTATATTGAAAACTATTTCCAAGATTCACAGAATAACTCAAACTAAACACAACGCGCTGAAATCTCTATAGGAAAATTTTAATTTTTGATTTTTTTTTTTAACTTTGGCGACAATTTTCTACCTTCACTTTATATTGCTCAACGTAAAATACCTCATGAACCTTTGCCGGGCAATTGTAAAATCTGTTGGTCATGTTATACCCTTGCGACGAACTCTCAAATCTTGGCTAGTTTGGATTTCTTCTTTACAAAACTGTAGATAAACCAACCCCCATGCAAAATAGTTTGACAAAAATTACAGATATCCACACCTACAAACTGGGAAGACTCTTGAGAGTTGCGCTGTAGTGCTGATTAACGATACTTTTGTCGGTGCCGTACCATCCATGCATCGTCATATCAGGCGAGTATTTCGAGGCCTGAGGGCGGCGTCCGTACGATTCAGCGAGTGCTCGGGTGTAGTGAGGGGCGTTGCCACAACACAGTCCCACGAAGGGGATTTTGAGTTGGGCACAGCGCTGTCCGAAGTCGGTGATGTCACTTCGAGAGCAGAGTAGGCAGTTCAGGTTGTCCGGAAAAGCTCTCTTTCCTGTGGTGTGCATTCGTAATGTACATGAAAGTAGATTAAATTATTGTTACTTGGATCCTTTGATATAAAATTTTGGTTCGACATGTTCGAGGTGTAGCCCTGAAAAATTCAGAGCACCTCCGAGTGAAAAAATAGATGCCCCGTTTCGGATGCTGTAAATTCTAATCCAACGCAATATTTGTTTAAGGTTTTAAAACAAGCTACACTGCACTTTATAGAGTCTTGTTTGCAAATGTTCCCTCTTCCAAAAAACAAAAACAAACAAATAATAATAATAATAATTAAAAAAAAAAAATACATATAAACAAAATATAAATAAATAAGAAAAATAAAAAAAAGCTACTTGTCCCTCTGCTTGTTGGATTGTTTAAATCTGAGGACCTGCGTTTTTGTTGCTGTTGTTGCTGTTATTTTTTTGTTTTTGTTGGCTTGCTTGCTTGCTTGAAAATATTTCAGCAAAATTGTCGGCATATATGGCCTACAATTATATCGATGATTAGGGGGTTGAATCTTCGGGCATTTCGGAAGGTAAACCAGCAGTTGGGTATTAGTATTTCAGACTGAATTTATTAACTCTAAATGCCACATTTTAAACTTTTTACCGACATTCCCAAGTCGTTCACGCAAATTGAGTTTCCTCACCTGTCTTAGGGTCAGGTATAGACAACATTGATGGGTGTTCTTCGGTTGTCCTGTAGGGAGCCGGTAGAACAGCCAATGGAGCCTTCAACATAAAATGTTGTTACATTCATGATACTATAATTGTTATAAGATCTCTGGAGCCTCTTGCATACAAAAATTGCGTTAAACTGTTAAACATAACTACAGCTCGATTTTCAACTAGTCATGATCACGTATATAGGGCTTGCGTATAATTTTGTTGGTTGCGTTTAAACGCATCTTTTTATGGAAAAGAGCACTGCAAAATATACAGATGAATTTTCTTTCTCATAGTTGGTATCCCTGCGTTGGTATGAAATCTAGCCTCTCAACATTTGATCATGACAGCAACCGAAAATAAATAATTAGATAGCATGATACAGGGAAAATAAATAACGTACTAAAATATAATGTGCTTCATTTACCTTAATCCCTGCCTTGATGGCACTTTCCATCATTGGCATGATGAGCTCTGGACCTCGGGTGCAGTTCAACCCTACGACGTCTGCTCCTTCATCGACCAACCTCCTGAATGCCTCATTAAACTCGACCCCATCAACCGTGCAGACTCGATCTTCGCTATCATGGTTAACATGAGGAGTCAGGGTTATGACTGCTGGTAAGCCTAGAATTCGAGTTGATGGAAAAAGAAAGTTTTGGAAGGTGGTAGAAACGGCCTTATTCACTGAATTGATAGTAGGTCGTAATAAACTGCAAATTAATTTGGGGGAAGTCTTTTGACAGCTTTGTTCCTTTAATGCCAAATTCATTACTTCTAAAGTTGACTGCACACATATAGAGCGCTACATATTTGGCCGCTCAGCTGTGACCGGAGTAATAATGTTGGAGCGCCACAAGCGTCACAGCGTGACGGACTGAGAGCTATACAATAAGCCACCATTATTATTGATATTATTATTATTATTATTATTATTATCATTATTGTCATCATCATCATCATCATTATTATCTTTTTATCGCATATTTAGGAGAAACTATTAATTTTGTACCTTTCCCATGCTCTTTGATAGCCTGTGTAGCGAGAAGAGCTTCACCGAACAAACCGAACGTCTCGGCCATGATAAAATCAGCCCCTTCTTCGACAGCCCATTCTATCTGCTCCTGTAAACATGGTAGAGGATATTTTGACTGGTAAAATACACTGTGAACACTTGGTGTTTCACGACTGAGGAGACTATAATCGCTCTTACACAGCACAAACCAAGGTGTTAATTCAACACCATCTCGATATCTATATTGGGCTACACCAGATAAGTGTTAAAACAACACCAGTTTCATATCAAACTGGTGTGTTTTTTTACACTTATCTGGTGTCGCCCAATATTGATACCAAGATGGTGTTGAATTAACACTCTGGTTTTTGCAGTGATAGTGGCTCATAGAATATGAAATTAATTAAAATTGGGACTTTCTGTGACCTCATACAGACATACATAAAACAAAATCTAGCTCATAGCTCATAACATATTGGAATTATTCCATTTTTGTTTTCTTTTGCAACGTATTACTTTGTCACCATGTGCCAAGAATGGTTCTATCAAAGTTTGGAACTCGTTATATTTGTTATATTATACTTTGTTCCTTTAGTTTCCGTTTATGCATGTATTGTTAGATTTCGGCTTTCTGTTCATTCTTGCGGTCTACTCTGATGAGTGCATGACAAAAAGCCTTAGCATGCCTCTTAAATGTTATTCTCCGATTTTGTAGTACCAATCATCTCTTCAAAGTTTGCACAACTTTCGTTTTATTGACCGCTTTCAGTATCAAAATAAACATGATAAAAGACCAAGAGCAAAAAGATAATTTGTAAATTTAGACGAGAATTGTCATGCCTTTACTGGGCGTTCCCAAAAAGAGGAAACCCAACTTTGAAAAATTCTTGTAAATGAGCTATAGGTTTACCGACAATGTAATTGATATCACGTGAAAGAGTAATTAATATTCTTTCCATTTGTATCTTGTGTAGGTTACTGGGTCATGCATCGCTGAACACCATTGTTTTCGAAGTTTTGTGCAAAAAACTAATTGGTTCACTTTCTTGTAAAACACAATAGGCATGATGTTAAAGATGATCTCACTTGTGCTTGGTCAAAGTCTATGCCCAACAACTCGTTTTATGCATTTCATTTCATATCATTTCATTTATTTTTATTTCCAAACAATAATATAGATACAACATAATTAAAATAATATTTACAGAGTTAATACAAACGATTCGAACTAATTATCGTATGGGTAACTGCAACTGACAAACATATAAAACCTTGAACAGAATTAAGTTACTTTTGGAAACTGAGTGGACTGCTAAAAAGCAAATTTGTAGATTGCAGTCCACTTGCGTACAAAATCAACAACAACAAAGAGCAATTCACCGATTTTGCAAAAGATTGCATTGTAAAGTTCTTAAGACTCTTTTTTTATCATTATGAGATTTGCTTACTAAAGAATGGACAGGAAGAGCAACCAAGCTAGTTAAACAAAGATATTTAACCCAAACCATGCCTTTTGTGTTTGAAGAGAAAGTGAACCAACTAGAATTATGCATTTAATTTTGAAGACATCGGTGTTCGCTGATGTGTGACACTGGAAACCCCAACAAGTTACCATTCGAAAGCAAATGAATCACTCTTTCATATCATATGAAATTCAACGCTGGTAAATATATAGAACACTTATAGGAAAGTTGGATTTCTTTTTTTTTTAACGCCCAGTATTTTGAGTAAACACGGTCGACCCTACCTTAAACATCTCTCGCGTCTTCTGGATAGCCTCTTCATTGTCGGGTTGGTAGACGAACGTGTTGCAGATATCACCACACATCAGGGTCCCAGTGCTGTCAGCAACCTCCCTTGCCATCTTGAGAGCGCAACGATTCTGTTTCTCGAGCTCGTCGCCGCGACCAACGATGCCCATCTTATATCGGTTTCCATAGTACTGTGATCAATGGATATCACAAAGGTAAATGTATAATATCAGTGATGTTTTGGAGAAGTATTTTACATTTCGAGACTTTTGTTGGAAGTTTGCTCTTGAATGTCACTGATTTCAAATTGCATCAATTGAAAACAGATCATGTGCCGGGAACACAGTATAAAATACAGAAAGCTGTTTTAACATCGTCAAAATGTTAACATGTGACAATATAGAATGCGATGAAAACGGAGTAAAAGTCTCTGAGTTGACACCAGTTTACAGTACGTATGACACAGTGAACTACAGTGTGATACTGTCTAACCACAGTGTTTGCAAAGCACAGTGAGAAAACAGAGAATACTGGAACAATGTGGATAAATCACAGAGCTATTAAACTCGAAAGACTTTGAATTGGCATTGTGATCACACTGAAAAGAACACCAATATTTAAACAAGACCAATGGGAAATGAAAGATCCTCATTACGTAAAGTTGTAATCGTATTTTGTTTTCACACTGTCAACGTGTAAACAATTTCATAATGTGACAGTGTGCTTACACACTGTTAGCACCGTTTTCAATCTATATGCAGTGTGGACACAGAGATCTGCATTGTTAAAGGGAGCGACAAGTCGCAATCTATGGGCGGTTTTACAGTTGGATGCTCCTTTCTCTGGATCAAAGTTCAAAGCGACTTCAATTTATCGCGCGCAGCTAATAAAAGTTCGCACATTGACCCAAATTTGAGTAAACAAGATCGCTCGTTCTTTATTCCAGTATTTGAATCTCATTGGTCGGTTACGTATATAGGGATTCGAGTTAACGATCACGCGAGGAATTCGGCAATAACATTCCTTCGGTAGCGCACGATTGGACCTGACTGTATCCGAATTTCCCCGAGTCAGGCCCAATGGTCAGGCCCATGGATTACGACTTGCCACTCCCTTTAACACACCATTTCATCACAAAATGTGAACTCAGCAGAAGTTTAGAGCACACATACTGGGTTTTTTTCTTCACTCAACACAATTCAGTGGGGACTACTGTTTTGATATCCATTGCTCATCTTTATTTGTCCTCTACGAAAAACATTAGTCTACATATAAAAAAAAATCAACCAATGCTGTTACTAAATGTAACACTCACTGTTAGCGCTTGAACTACGTCACTTCCACTCCGCACAAAATCGAGGTACATCTGTTTGACCATTTCTGGATGATCCACTACGACTTCAGGGGTGAACGGTCCAGCTTTAAGGTACCCAAGGCGTTCAAATGCAAATAAATACCCCTCGGCGCAAATGATGGTTTCCCCATCCTTTAACCGTTCCAGGAGACCTTGGAAAGATATTGACCTGAGATTAGGAAGTGTGAAGAGGCCAATGTCTTGGTGACATACTAAAACTATAGAAATGATCTGAACTATTTTGTAATTAGTATTGACTGCACTAAATGATTATGATTCCTAATGATTTGTACTATACATTATATTTTGTTGCAATCCCTGGTAAAAACTGTTTATTCATGATAAATGATACTAAATCCCCCATTGCCTATACTCGAATAAAGGTACATGTATCTTCAGGAAAAAATAAATGAAAGGTACAACACCGTAGTTTCTGTACTTGCATTTTCAAATGTTTGCTAAAACATAATTGGAAAATTTCAACACAATTTGATATTTATTTTTCACTGTGTCAAAAAAGACATTTGTGTATTCTTTTTATGTTTCTTTCTCCATCAAGCAAAAAGGGTTCAAAAACAAGTTTATATTAATCTCCAAACTTCATTTGTCGGAGAAATAATTAAATCCATGTCACATTGTCATTGTGCTTCTCAAAACAGCTTGGCGCGATCATGTATATTCTGATTCACTGCAAAAGTAAATTCCGATAATATAATAACTCTAATACATGGGTGGCACCTTGATGTTCAATGAAATAGGGCGGGGATCCCCTTTATTTCATTCAAAGCGACAAAACTTGTTAAACTGTGAACTTGTGAAATAATTTTGTTCTCGTCCTTTAGAAAATCCCATCCTCGTTTCCTGTATCACTTCCCCTTTCTTTACGTTCTTTCTCATTTCTCTTGCTCCTTTCTCTTTATATGACAATTGATGTCGTCTCTTATAACTTTTCGCCGTTTTGTCCAAACTTAAGAGCCCAAATATGAAACTGGGACTTATACTCCTGTCCCATTAGATTATTTCGGTGAAGATTACACATGAAAATGATAGGAGTAAGTCTGTATCATCGTGAACACTTTACTAACCGATTCTGTCAGATATCTCACTACATTGTATAATGATTCTCTGGTCATTCATGTCATAATTACTGATGTATAAACGATACATTTTCACAACATGATCAAACGTTCAAACGTATTTACGATGAACCTTAATGAAGAAATAGACTTTAAGAACTACAACCTATAACACAAATCATATTTGTGAAATAAATGAACAACAGCCTCTACCAAAAAACAAACAAACAAAATGATATATATTTTGAGATCTAACAGAATATAATATTTACCTTTGGATTTCGGCATGATGAAATGATAAATTTCGTCCACATATAATAATTAAACATCAACAACAGAGACAGATCAACCAAGTGGTACGGTTATATAAAGAAGACAAAGGCTAAATGTGTCACAGGAGGTTATTATATTTGTCCTTGTTGTTTAAATGGGGCCCAAGTAGGAACTTTACACATTTCTATATAGCCTCTTTACAGGGGTGTAGCGTGGATCCAGTCGTTGACGAGGCACTGATGGGGGGGGGGGGGGGGGGACCCAAACTTCAGGTTTCTTCCTTTTCTTCCTTTCTCTACACCCCTTTTTTTTCTTTTGCCATTCAATTGAGGAGGGTTGTTGTTGTTATTGTTGCTGTTGTTGTTAATTGGATTTTACAGACGTTTATCCGTCAATTAAACATGATTATCTACCTCTGGGACCGACCTTTAACGTCACCATCAGAAAGACGTCACTGAGATTCCAACCTGGGTCATATCCGAGTCAGTTTCTAGGCGAATACAGGGAGCTGAACGTAGACGTTACCGCTAGACCAACTCCTGATTAAGGAGGGCCTGCCCCCTTTTCCTCTTAGCTACCCCACTGCTCTTTGAAGTATCTGGACCGGGGTCATAGTCCTACCTGTTATCGCGATCATAGATGTTTCCTGTACATTCACAAGTGAACATTAACACATATGACGGATTGAAGTCACGATCAATCATCTTCACATAATTCCTAATCACACTGTATAGACTCAATTGCGTAGTTTAATCGCTATACCGTATAAACATGTAGAATGGCCTTCTCGCAAATGCAAACCCACTGAGGATGTTGAAAAATATTTCTTAGCAGAATTTCAATACTTTTTTTTCTTAAATGAATCATTTCTGCATTGATATTAAGCCGTGATCAAATTACTGCTCACTGAACTAGAGAGAAATCGACCACGCTCCATCCCTTTTGATAACAAAATGACGGTTAGTCACCAATTACACAATACCGAATCATCCGACAAAGGCTGTGGAATTTTGTCACTGTCATTCGCAGCAACAACGCCCCCCCCCCCTCTTCCCCCATTTCGGTAATAACCTGTATAAGCCTCTATTTTGGACTCGATTTAGTAACACAAACATGTTATTGTAAATTTTCATCACACAATAATGACTTAACAGCTTTATATACATATAATAACAAGTTTAAAGAAACGCGACCTACATTGAGGCTATATAACTCACAGAAAAAGGACCACACTTATCCAAAGGATTGATAGAATTTGCGAAACATACAATTCAAAAATTTACTCTCTATCCCTTTCACTCTCTTCTCTCTTTTTCTTAATGGATTTTTTTTCTCTTTCGTGATTTTACCATAATTATGAGAATTTGAGAGCTATACACAGTTACTAGCATTATGGAGAAAAATAATAAAATCGCCAAAAAAGATACGTTTATTGAGATTTCGATGTAAAATCCATGCGCTTATACATTCAACGACAAAACACACCACTCCTAAGATTCTGTGAATTTATAGCTCAATATTTTATTTCAGACACCATTTTTCAATCAGATGAGTGTCCTCTTCATTCAAATTTTGCATTTATATCCACGATTACGTGCAAATGAGTACTTGAAAAATGGATTACCAGTCCGTGCACTATGAGATTAAAATGCTGTTACGCCGCGGCGTCATATTCTTTTACCCCCCCCCCCCCCCCCCCAAAAAAAAAAAAAAAAAAAAAAAAGATTGACTTATATCAATGAAAAATTTATCTGGTCACGACTATGAGCAGTTTACCCAATACAGGAGATGATTTTTGTTTTAATAAAGATTTTAGTCTGTATAAAGGTAGAAATCGTAAACTCTTTACAGATGCAGATCTGCAAGGAAGATGAATATTCTCTCTACATAACAATAATAATAATAATAATAATGGTTTATTTATTCAAAATATGCATCGCAGCCCTAGGGGGCTGAATTATACAATATTTTAACAAAATTATTTACATAGTAAAAAAAATACATTAAAATGTACAATAATGATACAAGGAAACGTTCAATTATATAACATTGTGCAATTGTAGTTTCTCATAAACATACAAATTCATACATGTATTTGAATATTGCGATATTTCTATACTTATGTTATGAGTGAACTGGACTTTATAGGGGTAGGATACAGGTTCAAAATAATGTAATGGATGACCAGAGAGGAAGTAAGATAAGAGAAACGCATGGTCCACATGAAAAGGAGAGAAGTATAAATAATATATGTTTAGCAATATAACATGACTGAGATTTGTATACTGCAGTATATTTGGAAAGATCCCTAACCATACGGGAAGAAACATGTGGCAGTAGTGAATGAATTGTGTCTGAGTTTAACCCTTTCAGTGCCCTGAACGGTTTACATCGCCCAAACTTTCATGTTTAATCTGAAAATGTTTTGCACAAAATAAAGCTTCACAATTGAAGGTTTTCGGTAACACCATGTGGGAGCCTCTGTGAAAAAGCTATTGATATCTTCTTCAATGTGCAAGGTCGACCTTCACTGTCATATTTCACCTGTGACGACAGCGTAACGACAACGGGTAAGCCTTATTGAAAGAACTGTATATTGAAATGTTCAGTTTCAAAAATGGTCTTTCAAAAGTAATCCTGAACTCGTTCGTATATATTGGAGTTTATCATCGTTATTCATATGTAACTGAATAACTTTAAACTCTTTAATATCTAGAATGGCAAAGAGAACAGGGCCCCGTTGCATAAAACTTACCATTAGTGGTAACTCTGCTATCAATGGTAATGCTACCATGGTAACATCACTCAATAGCCAATCAAAATCAAGATTTCCATGGGAGTTACCATTGATGGCAAAGTTACCGTTAATGGTAAGTTTTATGCAGCGGGGCCCATGTCCAGTGATTAACCTATATAAAACACTTTGTCAGTTTCATAACGAAAAGAAAACTTGCCTCTGGAATTGGCTTGTCTTTTAATTAGCGCTTCATGAACTCATTTTGGAAGAAATTGCTCATGTACACCTACAAATGTCTTTTTTCTTAAAGAAATGTTGTTGGTCTATTCTTTAGCTTAAGTGAAGATACAAACACTTTAATATAGTGGATGGTACATTAGATAAAAAATGCTGAGAAATTTTGATTTACGATAAATGCCTGGACAACGTCACTTCCAGCGCGTACGAAGTCCCTGTACATCTGTCGTACAAGCTCGGGATGATCCACTACGACTTCAGGGGTGAATGGACCGGCTTTCAGGTATCCTAGACGCTCGAAAGCGAAGATATACCCCTCCGCGACAATGACGGTCTCCCCGTCCTGAATACGTTGTAATAAAGCTATTGGTCACCAAAAAATTTATTTAACGTTCAGAACTCAGGGTACTGAATAATCTCCTCACCTGAATTAAAATTTCAATGTAATTGAGAACTGATTATATAAAATCATTGAATCCTTGAATTTCACTGTCTTACTACGAGGGGCCTATGACAAATATCAAAGGTTATTCACCCCGTACTACTATCACTGGAAAATAGCCAGGCAAAACTATCTCTAGCTGGGACAACTACCCACCTAAAACAATTATCCCCGGGGAAAGCACCTCGTGGATATTTCTCACTTTCGGTCAACTGACCCAATAAAATACACCATTATAATCCATAATGTTGTGGACTGGTGGATAAGCTAGTCACCGGACTGCAGATCACAAGGTACGGGGTTCGAATACCACCACGGCACTAACGTCTTTTGGCAAGACTCTAATCTACATTTGCCACTCTCCACCCAGGTGTTAATGGGTACCTGATATGCTTGAGCGCTAGTTACTTTGGCGGCTCGGCTATAACCAGGGTAATAATGTCTAAGCCCATGAGCGTCACTACGTGACAGATATGAGCGCGTTATGTAAGTAGCCATTATTATTATTATCATTAATGATATCTACACTCTTCCCCGTTTAATGTCCTCTACACTGTAAAAAATGCACCTCTCCACCCAGGATTCTAAAGTCATTGGCCCGAATTCACAAAGGTGGTAATAGATTTGTACCATGGTTTACAAGAATGGCTACTTATATAGCGCTCATATCCGTCACGCAGTGACGCTCATGGCGCTTAGAGATTATTTTGTGGTATAAGTGCGCTTGATTTCGCGCGTACACTTAGAAAGATCCAATAATGAACGCTCATGATTAGCAAAGTGTGCAAATTTAACGCTAGTTGCCATGGTTTAGACCATGGTTAATGTAAATTTACCCACAGTTTATTTCAATTAATTTACATAAACCATGGTCTGGAATAGCATTATATGTGCGCCCGATCATATCGGGCGAATACGGCAGCGTCCATACGATTCAGCGAGTGCTAGGCACGTACGTTTGCGACTCTTTTTTCTTGCTTGGAACACTGATCTCTACGGATTTTTTCCGTAGAGATCAGTGGGTTGGAACCATTTTGAATGCTGTTGTTGTGTAATATTATCTGCGTTCAATTATTGATGTTATTATTAATTACACTTTTTTATCATTATTTTAATGGACCTGTTGTTTATGCTCTTCATAAAAGTATCCCCCTCCTGATTACTTGTACATTATTATACATCTACATGTATTTTGATGACGTCAATCAACAGGTCCAGTGAGTCGCGGCAACACTGACATGAACAACTAAAGACGGAAATCCTCTGTAATTAGCAAAATACTCCGTCAAAATAACTCCTGAAAATTTCAGTTCTGTTTGGAAATCAAGATGCTTGATAATTAATCAAGCCCTTCATTCATGCCATGTCATATCTTATAACTATTATACGGATTATCAAAAAGATTAAACTTTAGAATGTTTAACAAAAATATGAATTATTTATTAATCATTAATACTAAAGTCTATTACATGGATTATTTTCCAAATTTAAAAAATCGAAGTTTAATGTTAGTATGGTATGGATACTAGGATACAGGTATTACGCACTTGTAAACAAAATGTATTTGTATTACGCGTACATTTTGACTGAAAATGGCATCAAAACCAAAATTAATTTCTTATTACACGACCAATATTTTCCTGTAACGATATTTCCTCTATAATGTGGTAAAAACATGTCTTGTAATTCGAAATATTGATTATCCAGATTTTCTTAATCTAAAATACTTATATTCTTATTTAGATACTTTTTGTTTTGATATTACGCATGGGGACAAATGAAAGCGAATTCACATACTTTTAGAGAGAAATCGGCCAAGCTTTCCTGTCCTGTGATAAAAAAGTTTTTGTTAGTCACAGTCTACGCACTTATAATCATCCGAGGAATTGTGGACTTTTACATTTCACTGGCTCCCCCTTCTCTCTCCTCCTCCTCTCTCTCTCTCTCTCTCTCTTGCTTCGTAAGATGACTTAGCTTTCTAAAAAAAAACGATTGATAAAAAGAAGACATCAGGAGTTGCCTGTGGGGGGGGGGGGGGGGGGGAGAGAGGTGATGAACAATGGTAAACCTGTATAACCTGTGGAAAAAATGGGGTGAAGACAAAATCGGAAAGAGTAAAGAACACAAAATTCTGTTGAAGAAAGCAATTAAGGTTGAACATCTGCGGAAAAAAAAAAAATTATAACACTAGTTATTATTGGAAGAGTGAAAACCAAATGTCGCTGATCTGTAAACCCTTGTCCTGTGTAACTGTGTTATGTTTGTGAATCTCGATGGCTTCACGGACCCTCCTGGGTGTACCAGTTGGAAGCGGGGGCTACAAGTTTGGTGTCTTCCCAGTTAATCTGGTGATCACGAGAGACAGAATGATTGATAATGGCAGATTGGTCGTAGTGACCAAGTCTCCCATGGGCACGGTGTTCCTTGATGCGAGATTTGATGTCCCTCCCCGTCTCTCCGATGTAGACCTGGCCGCAGGAACATGGTATGCGATACACTCCTGGTTTACTGTCGGGAGAAGCTGTGTCTTTGTGTGTGTAGAGAGACTTGTGAAGTTTGTGTTTAGAACTGAAGAAAACCCGTATGTTGGCCTTCTGCAGGACTCATTGAATGCGGTGAGAGACCTGACCTGTGTAGGGAATAGTGCAGGACGAGATGTGCCTGGTTGGTGGGGGAGAATGGGGTTTGTTAACAGATGTGCGTATTTCCTGAGGAGGGAAACCATTGTTGACTAAGGCTGCTTTGATGTGTTTTAACTCGTTGTCAAGGCTGGTTGAGTCGCAGACGTTGTGAGCTCTCCTGATCAGGGAACTGGAGACCGAACGCTTGACGGACGGATGGTGGAAAGATCGGAAGTTTAGATAGCGGTCTGTGTGGGTAGGTTTACGGTAAACACTATGGGAGAGTGAACCGTCAGGCCTGTGGGTGATCAAAACATCAAGAAAAGGAAGAGAGTTATTGTTTTCTGCTTCTGACGAGAAGCTGATGGAGGGGTGATGTTTGTTGAGAAAGTCCTGGAAATCGTTCAGTTTTTTCGGACCGTGCGGCCAAATGACAAACGTGTCGTCAACGTAACGGAGCCAAAGTGTGGGTTTATGCGGTGCCGTGGAGAGAATACTAGTCTCGAACTGTTCCATGGAGAGATTAGCTATAACTGGGGAGAGTGGAGAGCCCATGGGGGCACCTTCTGATTGGTTGAAGTATTTGTCCCGCCACTGGAAGCTGGTGGAGGTAAGACATAGGAGAAGAAGGTCATATATCTGTTGGGGAGATAGTGGGGTTCTGTCCTGGAGATCAGTGTCTTGTTGTAATCTAGTTCTGGTGATGTCGCAAGCTTCTTGAATGGGGATACTGGTAAATAAAGAGTCAACATCAAAACTCACTAGTGTGTCTGTGGAGTTGAGCTTGATGTGATTGATGATTGTGGTGAAGTGATGAGAATTGCGGACATGATGTTGCGACTGACCTGTGAGGGGTTGAAGGATATGTGCGAGATGTTTAGCAAGATTGTAGGTGGGGGAACCACGTGAGGACACAATCGGGCGGAGAGGAGGAAGGAAGAAGAAAACGATAAACTCGTGGAGGGAATAGGCCAAGTTTATTGAGCGAACGAAGTTTGTCGGTGACGCGTCGTTTGATGTTGGATGTCGGGTCTCTCTTGACCTCGGTGTACGAACCTGTGGATAAAATATCAGAGATCTTATGGTTGTAGTCAGTGCGGTCCACGACGACCGTACACACACAAAGACACAGCTTCTCCCGACAGCAAACCAGGAGTGTATCGCATACCATGTTCCTGCGGCCAGGTCTACATCGGAGAGACGGGGAGGGACATCAAATCTCGCATCAAGGAACACCGTGCCCATGGGAGACTTGGTCACTACGACCAATCTGCCATTATCAATCATTCTGTCTCTCGTGATCACCAGATTAACTGGGAAGACACCAAACTTGTAGCCCCCGCTTCCAACTGGTACACCAGGAGGGTCCGTGAAGCCATCGAGATTCACAAACATAACACAGTTACACAGGACAAGGGTTTACAGATCAGCGACATTTGGTTTTCACTCTTCCAATAATAACTAGTGTTATAATTTTTTTTTTCCGCAGATGTTCAACCTTAATTGCTTTCTTCAACAAAATGTTGTGTTCTTTACTCTTTTCGATTTTGTCTTCGCCCCCTTTTTTCCACAGGTTATACAGGTTTACCATTGTTCATCACCTCTCTCCCCCCACAGGCAACTCCTGATGTCTTCTTTTTATCAATCGTTTTTTTTCCACATGTATTTTAACCACAATTGCTTCCCTCAACAGGATTTCATGTTTCTCAACTTGTTCATTACCTTTGTTTTGTTGTTTTATATTCATCATTAGGATGTCATTATTTCACCCCTTTTTTCCACATGTATGTTTTTAACCTTAATGTCTTTCCTCAACAGGATGACTTGTTTCTCTCCACAGATTATCTCCAACAGGATTTCATGTTTCTCTCCTCAATTTGTTCATTGTCATGTTTTTTCACCTTTCTCTCCACAGCCACACCGGTCCACTTCATTCACAACATTTATTATTAATATACTCATTCTGGTGTCAATATTTCACCTTTTCCATATGTGTGTTTTAACCTTAATTTTCTTTCCTCAACAGGATGTCATGTTTCTCTCCACAGATTACCTACTGTCCTAATCCCCCTTTTGTTTCCATCTTATCCAGAAGGTTAATTGGTTTCTTAGCCCTATTGTTCACTTGTTTTCAATGTTTCTTTTCAACGCAGGACTCGTTTGATGTTACTTATCCTTTCAATGCAGGCACCTTGATGTTATTTATCCTTTCAATGTAGGTACTTTGATGTTACTGTTACTATTTCTTTCTATACTAATTCCGTTTTAATAAGTGAATTGCTACTTCATATATAAATTCTGCTGATTTATTCGCTCTTCTCATGCTCCCGACGACGGCCAGAGCATTCTGACCGGAACGTGGAGTTATTCCAACTCACATGGTTGTACTGCAAACCTTTTTTCTGAAACCATAATTTGGTTTACATTCAACAATAATACAGCAATCCTAAGATTCTGGGAATTTGATCAATATATTTTACCAGGCACCATTTTTGATCAAATGTGTGTTTTCTTTATTGCTTAAATGTATTGCTCATCTTTGTTTCATGATATCTTCCATCTATTCGGAAAAAGGTTTCAGGTTCTTAAATTGCACTAAACACAATTGCTGCAGTGTTAACACTTTAATTCGATTTCAAACTAAAGACTTAATGTGAAACTGGGTATTTCCGTAATTATTGTAATTAAGCAAAAAGGGAAATAGTTTCATCCACCACCATGATACTCTTACTGATTTAAGGTCCAAGGTCCAATTACTAGAAAACTTTCAAAATTACCATACATCTGAATGAGTGTTGCAAAATTGATAACCAGTCGGTGCAATATAATATTATTATTGTTTATATATATTCATATCTCTTTATATTTATATTTATATATATATCTTTATATAAAAAAGTGTGCCACTTGTCGTTAAAAACAGAACAGGTTACGAATATAAGCAATTCAACCAATACAAAATGCACTTTTCAAAATGAATATTCTAATGAACCGTCGGTGTGTAATTAGAAATCGCAATAAAGCTTCACAGGTGCAGATGTGCAAGGAATATATATAAACTCACTTGAATGTTACTCTTTATATAACAATAATGTACGTTTAACAATATGAAATGAATGAGATTAATACTGTAGTATAATTATTTGCAAACCTCCCTCCTTAATTATACGCTAACCATATTCAAGAAACATGTGGCAGCGGTGAATGAAATATGTCTGCTTTTAACCCTTTCAGTGCCCTGAACGGTTTACATCGCCAAAATGTCATAGTCAATCTGAAAATGTTTTGAAGAACATACAGCTTGTCTTTCTTTTCAAACTTCGAAACTGAATTACGTATAGTGAAGTTAGAAACTATAATACACTGATTATGTCGTAGTGGAAATTTGAATATATATCATGATTTAAAAACATTAATCCACAAAATATATTGTGGATTATAGCGTACGCATGGAATTGGTATGGATGTACCCCCTACGCTCGATGGAAAGAGAGGGGCTATATGTGAGATTGTTACTTTGCTTCGACGGGAGCCCGGATAGCTCAGTTGGTAGAGCACTAGTCATGTAATCCAGGGTCCCGGGTTCGAATCCCGGTCGGGGCATTGTAATTTTCAACATTTCTTTATGATATATTCAAAATATTTTTATGAAGCAAGATAATTATGAAAACTTGGTTCCACTGTAAGGGTCCTCTTTTAAGACTATTTGCACTAAAAACCCTTCTGGAATGTATTAGCCATCGCACTGTAATGCTCATTGACTACGTCTTTCTTGGTTCCATACCACCCATGTAGCGTCATATCGGGCGAGTACTTCGAGGCCTCGGGGCGGCGTCCGTACGATTCAGCGAGCGCTCGGGTGTAGTGAGGGGCGTTTCCGCAGCACAATCCCACGTATGGGATTTTGAGTTGGGCACAGCGTTGACCGTATTCAGCGATCTCGCGTCGCGAGCAAAGTAGGCAGTCCACATCGGGGAACGCTCGTTCACCTGCAGAAATCATGATAAAGAGTGTATGCCATTACTTAAAAGGATCTAGAGAGGAGAAATGGGCAATGAAACTAAAAAAACCCCAAAGTTTTAAGATAATATTGAAGACAGGTGAAGAGGAGAAATCAGCGGTGTGTTTGCAAATAGACCATCGTAAATCCTGACTCACACGAGGCGTCATTGGTTGACCGCGTCAGTGACTTGTGCGGTCTTTTCCGGGTCATGAAAGACTGTAATCGCAAAGATCGCAAATTGTACAGCGCAAACAACATTTTTGTTATATGGCGTATTGGTATTTGGCTTCACAGTCTCGATTAGCGTATAGCTCCTGACGCAATCGAAACGACGCCTCGTGTGAGCCGAGCCTTACGCGCTGGTGGTAACCCCCGCGATGCTATACGATGGGGTGAGTTCGTGTTGTGGCTAGATCGCCAAAAACGTCATTTTTATGGTAGGAGGTATAGAAAGATATTTTAAAGGGCGTATTACACGCGAAATACTGGTTAAAGCCATCTACGTCTTTTGTGGACAACTTCACGTAAACGAATGGACCTCAGCTAACGGTAGTCAGCGACTTAATCTGTACATGGTCAGCGTTTGCCAAACAGACCGAAGTTACCCTTACTCGTCGGTTTCGCGTACATGGCGTATGTTGCACGTACGTACGTAAGGGAATAGCATGGCCCGTCACTGGTCCTTCGTCAGTAATGACCCCTCCCACTAAGAAAAACAACAACAACAAACAACAAACAAACAAACAACAAACAACAAAAAGACGAATCTCGCAATTTCATTTTATGTTGGTTATGTCGGTAAATCAGAAAATTAACCTTTTCTATAACAGGGGAAAGCTAGTTAGCAATTTGTCCAATAGCCCCCCCCCCCCCCACCCCTCGTTCACGTCGGAGTTCTAACCTGTCTTTGGGTCCGGGGCAGAGGTAAAGGAAGGGTGTTCGTCCGTAGTTCTGTAGACGACTGGGAGAACAGCTAATGGTGCCTGGAACAAACAAACAAAAAAAATTGTTACATCGTAAATACTGATTGATTTTTGTTTTGCAACAGACGAATGACCAGAAGCTTTACTGTTTGAATGAATAGTACATAATGCACAAAGTTATAAACAGATTCTCTTCTCTAAGACGTGGGAACCATGCAGGTGAAAATGGAGTAACCTAACCATGGACACGGTTTTATCCCGGACTAAAAAAAGTATTACATTTAATGAAGGACTGAGACTCCATCCATTGTAGTACCTTTCTCATTCACTCATATCTCATCCATATCTAAATACTGGTGTTCTAGCCAAACGCAAATACTACAGCTGGTAAGTTCAAGTGATTGTAATATCATAAATGAATGTAAATCTATCTGAGTGATGTTGGTCTGATTCTAACAAACAACAAGTGTCATGTTTACCTTTATGCCCGCTTTGATAGCACTCTCGACCAATCTCATGATCGTTTCTGGTCCTCGTGTGCAGTTAAACCCGACCACGGCAGCTCCTGCCTCGACCAATCTCCGAAGTGCCTCATTCATTTCGACCCCATCTACTGTGCAAGCTCGACCCTCACTGTCATATTTCGGGTGTGACGACAGCGTGATGACAGCCGGTAAACCTTATAACACAGAAAAAGAAAAGAGGGGATAATCCAGGATATGAGCTTTATTCTATGAAATAGCTTTAGACTCTTCAATATGTATATTGCCAAAATGAACTTCGTGATTTATCCAACAGGTGAGTCATGATATTACTATAATATTTGTTTTTAGCAGAACTTATAAATACATGATATTCCTAAACAAATTTGGTACAACGCTATGAAAAGAGTACTAAGGTGGGAAACGGAAATCCATGATGATATTTCAGAATTAATTGGGAAAATGTTCCCTAAACAGTCGGATGACCAATCTGCCAATAATATTACATAGCTTCTTGGGTGCTCCGAGATAAAAATGCACCTGCGAAAATACCCCGGGCTTTATTTCGTCAAAGACATATAGGGTAAGGGTTGTATTAAAGTTAAGTTTTAGGACATAGGTTGAGGTTAGGGTTAGGGTTAGGGTCAGCTATAGTGTTTGCTCCAGATTTGAAGTTCAGACTTTGGTTAGTGTAGGAAACTGACGCGGAGCAATAACTGTCGCTAAAGCATGTGTCGTATAAACAGTTTGGTGATCTAATTTGATTATATGCTACTTCCAGTAGTATATTTTCAGTTTTTTTCTGATTTCACTGCACTTGCAAGCTTTCGATTTTTAAACATCGTACTGTCGACGAAATGTTTCGCATAACTTTACCGTATTGCTTGATGACCTGCGCTGCAAGAATAGCCTCTCCGACGTACCCAAAGGTCTCACCTACAATGTAATCGGCTCCCTCGTCCAAGGCCCACTCTACCTGCTCCTACAAGAACATACGAGAAGGGTAATCTTTTTGTGAGTTTCCTGCTCATTTTCTTGAAATTAGCGTCTCAGCATTTGTATTATCCTTTTGTTCATAATGCTAATTTAGCCAACTCCATGATCAATCGAGGGCATATAGCGATAAACGGCATGGTCATGTTCGTCAACGGCCCACTCTTCTTCTCCTATTTCCTGACTCTAAAACAATTTTAACTGAGGGCATATTGAGATAAAAAACATATTCTTCAAACTAGTCAACCGTCCACTCAAACAAAATTCATTCAAATAAAGTAATTGCTCATTTACTTACAATGTCCGTCTTTGGCAATCAATACATGAAAATATCTTTTTGTCCTCAATTCCAGTTTTCCTGACTAGATAACACCAACTCATATTCGTTAACAGCTCCCTCTATTTGGTCCTCCACATACATTAGAATAGGGAAACCGTCTTGTGAGTTATTGTTTACAATTTTCAACTTACATCTCAGAAATGAATACATGTATATAGCACCATTTTCTTGTCCACAATTCCAGCTTTCCGGACTCGACATCAACGGAGGGCATATTGATAAAAGACATTTATTCGTTAACAGCCCCTTTTATTTGCTCCTCCAGCAACATTAATCCAATAAGGTAATCGTTCTATGAGTTTCTGCTCACTTTCTTCAAACTCATATCTTGGAAAGTTATTATATTAAATTCTTGTCCACAATTCTAATTTTCAAGACTGGATAGCATCAACGGAAGGGATATTGATAACAGACATTATTCATGGATGACAGATCAAAACACAAATTTCAGCATTAACATTTTTTTTTCTCGAGACAACGGTGAAATATTTTGACTGATAAGCCTCTCTAAAGACCCTTTTGCTCAACCATGACAGTAGTTGGTTTATGTACAGGTGTAAACGGCATTATCTAGTACCTTAAACATCTCTCTCGTCTTCTGGATTGCCTCTTCATTGTCGGGTTGGTAGACGAACGTGTTTGAGATGTCACCGCACATCAGGGTCCCAGTACTGTCGGCGACCTCCCTCGCCATCTTGAGAGCGAGACGATTCTGTCTCTCGAGGTCGTCTCCGCGACCGACCACGCCCATCTTGTACCTGTTTCCATAGTACTGACAGAATACAACTTCGAATCAGATCCTTAGTTTCAGGTGAGTGTTTATATGTAACAAATATAGGCCTACCTATGACAAAATATTTTAAAAAGAGATGGTAACGATGTGGGACGGCATGTGATAGTTTGTTTAGCTCTTACTGAAGAGGAATATTTCATATCGTATTTGCACAACGATCTCGTAATTTATTGCAATTCAGACAAAAGGTTTATCGTTTTCTGCATTATTTCGTTGGTTTTAAGTGCGTTTCTTAAAAGTACAAAATAAAGTAAAAAATTGCTCATGATCACCTTCAAATTTCTTCTATCATAACTGTTTCAACTTACACCCCTAAGACAAGCAAACAAACATGATAAGAAATTAAAAACAAATAAAAACGAGATTATGGTATGCATTGATTGATTTACTGTAAATGCCTGGACAACATCACTTCCAGCTCGTACAAAGTCCTTGTACATCTGTCGTACAAGCTCGGGATGATCCACTACGACTTCAGGGGTGAACGGACCGGCTTTCAGGTATCCCAGACGCTCGAAAGCGAAGATATACCCCTCCGCGACAATGACGGTCTCCCCATCCTGAATACGTTGTAACAGACCTATTGGTCACAAAAAAAAAAAATATTCAACGTTCGAAATCTAACGTGAAGGTATTAAATCTAACACAGATTCAATAATCATTGATCAATTACTTTTACTACGAGGGGCTAATCAGAAACTTTCTCCCTGATCTACCCGGGGGGGGGGGGGGCACTCAGTATATAGTGTGTGGTGGGTATGTGCCGCCCAGAAGACCCCCATTTTTACACTCAAATTTCCGTTCCAAAGAATACCATTTTTTTCTTGTTGAGAAAAAGAAGAGAGAAAATCGTTTTTAAATTCTATCGTTCCGGCCGTTCTGGCCCGCCGCGCCGCGCCCCGCCCCGGCCCGTTTCGAAGACACCATAGACTTGCCATGACACACACCGGATTTAGCGAATGGGAGCTTGTGTGTGGGAACCAGGGTAGCGTTTCATCAAACGGTCATAGGTGCGGGTTGAAACGTTGAAACGTGTGTATTAAAAATAACATGGTTCATTGGATGTCGGCGAACTTTGGCTTGGTGAAACGATGCCCAGTTCCGTAGCATCATAATCTAGTTCCAAAGAGCCCCGTTTTCAAAAATGTTAGTAGTTCCGAAGACAATCCTTTTTCATGATACGCTCGTTCCGAAAAAACCCTTTTTTGTCTTTCCGGCGGCACATACCCACCACTTTTTGGGTCGAGTGCCCCCCTCCCCGGGATCTACTGTCCCCGACGCCTCGGCGTGCGAGTTCCTCTCACTGCAGTGCATCGTTGTAGATTGCGGCATGTCATTGTTCACTAATCTTGCACTTATTGACATTTTACCTTTTACTCATTTTAAGTGATCGCTTGGGTTATGAAACCGGTTTCACATCGACAATCATGAAAAAATTAATACAATAAAACATTATGAGCAGGGCCAGGCTTGGTCGAAGTCCCGGACGATTGAAATGGCCTGGGCTGTCGGCCAACGTTTTGTTTGTGAAAATAGGTGTTCATTAATTGAAGTAAAGAGATATGAGGGGTACAGACCGTGTGCATAAGTGGTGAGAGGGACATACATGTACGCCAAAAGAATATAAATATATAGCCCATTTAGAAAGACACTGTTTATACTCTAGCAGCAGTACTAGAATAATCATTACAGGCAGGTAGGTCGGAAGGATAAAAGAATGTGACTTTGTTAAATTTCATGCTATACCATAATCGACTTGGGGGGGGGGGGGGGGGGGGGGGAGGTGATCAATCATGCGAAATAGAATTGATGTTAACGCTGTATATCGTTAGTGTCAAAGGAATTTAATATAATAAGAAGATATCAAATATAAATGATATAAGGGAATATAAGTGCCGTATACTGAATGTAAGGCAAAGAAATGGCAGAGTCAAAGGGAAAATGGTGAAGTAAGCACAGCAATTGGAGATGACAATAACTGCTTTTAAATAAAGAAAACAAGAGTTTGGTACACTTAAAAAGTTATGTTGTAAGTCAGTACTTACCTTTCGGTTTTGACATCCTGATAAGCTTTCGTTTCCACTACGCATTCCAGTCGACAACAGGTCAAATGAACACGCCTCCTATGTGCTGCTTCTGCTTTTCAGGATTTTCGAGCAGCAATATCAGATCATAAACATGCTTTAGAAAACTTTGGTTTTGCTATACAATATAGTGACCCAGACAATGATGTTTTGATTATTCAGGCGCTGTAGACATACTGCAGACATAATAATACGTGAAAATATTGTATAATGTACTAAAGCGTTGTTGAACTACAAAGTGGTGCTTGAGGTTCTTGTGAGAGAATTTCATTTTGAGGGAAGTTGCCTCGAGGCTACGGCTAGGAAACATCAAAGCCGTATCATAATTCATCAATCTGGCTGGAAATGATAATGAAACACATGCAGTGCACATGATTATTGCCACGTGTATTTTTGTGCCGGTAGAATACTCTTGAAATGTTGGTGCAACATAACTGAAGGGGGAGAATGGATTTTTGAGTAAATTGAAAGAATCTATAAGGATTCATTACATTGACTACTGCTCAGTGAATACAAATAAGAATAAATGAGAATATCAAATTTTGGCATACTAATGAATTCAATATTGACCCACTATAACAATATAGCATTAAAACGAGTTCTTTCCAAATAACCTTTAATCATAATTTCAACAATACCTAAATGCCGTGGATATTCATGCATTTAATGTATATAGTAATTAATGTCCAAACGTTGATCAAATAAATAAGCTCTTTTTGTGGGTCTTTTACAGAGTCTAATCTCGCTCAGTGGCGGATCTGGGAGAGTGGCAATTGGGGATGTCCCCCCCCCCTGTGACGTACTTTAGAGGGTAATGTCTCCGATTATGACGAGTAAGAAAACATGCTAAAGGTCAGGCTGCATTAGTCCTGTGATACTCCTGTCATATACATAAGAGGCATTAAACAATCGTACTATGTATTATATATATTTCTAAGTCAATTTATTTATTCAACACGTGAGTGTAATGGCTATTGTAAGATGCATGCCTCAATTTGATTTTATATTATCAGGGAAGAAAGACTACAAGAATAATACGTTTGCATGCATGTACAAACATATTTAACACCTTTTTTATGGACCAGTTTTATACTGGCTCATAAATGAATAGCCATTATGGTTATTTTTGCATAAAGATGTTTGAATATCACTGCAGTTTTGGGTGTTATGTTTTACTGGCAGGATATAGCTATTAGTCGTAGTCGAGTGGTTTAAACACTTGACTGGAGATGCAAAGGTCGTGGGTTCGAACCCCAGAACGGCACTAGTGTTCTTTGGCAAGACATTAATCTACATTGGCCACTCTCAACCCAGGTTTTAAATGGGTACCGGTAGGAAGCAATTCCTGGAGCTGGTAGCCTAGCTTATGCTAGGAGTCCACTGGGCCGGCGCCAGTTGGTGCCAGTTTGCGCCAATGCAATCTGCTGTGGCGCGTAGTGTCGCCAATAAGGTGCCTAGTGGCGTGTAGTGGCTCAAACTGCCTCCCAACTGGCTCGTGGTGGCACCAAATTTGAATTTGGCGGCAAGAAAATTTCAAAATGTTTAAAATCTTCGTCGCATCGAGCAATCAGCGCCAAGTGTCCGCCAAGTGGCACCAAATGGCGCGAACATATCGCCCTTTGGCGCAAACAATCCGCCTATTGGAATCCACTGGAATGTAATGGTGCGCGCCAAGTTGCGCCAATGAGATTTCGCGCCACATGGCGCCAAGTGGCAACTTGAGGAGGATAGCCCGCGCCAAAGCGCGCCAAATGTGCAGTGGCACAAGCCAAACGGCGACCGATTGGTGACTACTTCGCGCCAAATGCCACCTGGTTGCCCGCCATTCAGCGCCACTTGCCGCCTATAAAAGCAGGGCGGCATCGCAGGACTTTCTCACACAACTTGCAAGATTTTCAACGAAGATGCCACCAGTGGCAAGAAAGGCAGTAGGAAGGGGAAGAAGGACAAGCCTGAGCAGTCCAAGAAGAAGGACCCCCAGCCCAAGAAGCTCAAGCTGAGCTCCAAAATATCAAAATATCAAAATATCAAAATTGTACATATTTAGTAGAGATGTTGTTCATACAGCAGCTGAAGAGGGTCTGAACCAGGTAGCCGATGGCCGGTATTTATATAGTCGGCAAGTATCGCCAAGTGGCGGCAAGTTCAAATCAATTTGGCGACCTTTGGCACAAACTAATCACCAAGTGCCGCAAAGTAGCCGTCTATTGGCGCGAATGGCGCCAACAGGGTGAATTTTGGAATCAAATGGCCGTGTAATGGCGCAAACTGGCGCAACATTTTGGAGCAAGCCGGGTGGCATTTGGCGCACGCCATATGGCACCCAGTTTATTCCACTTGGCGACACATGCCGAGCGGACATTAATTCGGCGCCACAGCGAGCCACTACGCGCCAATCACATAATCTTTGGCGCGAACTGGCACCAACTAGCGCCGGCCCAGTGGACTCCTAGCATAAAGCCGGGGTAATATTGTAGCGCCTTGAGCACCTTATACGTGGTGGATATGAGCGCTATAAAAATATCCAATATTATTGTTATTATTATTATTATTACTTAGTTTTGCTTTAAAAAGAGTTGGGTAAACAGTTTAACCATGTTGGGTAAAAATGGGAAACTGCATGTTTCTAGGGTCAAATTTTACCCAACATTGGGTAAACTTTATTTTTACCTGACTGCCAAAAAAGCATTTGTATGCTTGTAAAGAAGCACCATGGGGACCGACGGCTTTAAGTCCTCTCTGAGGGACTTGGCAGTGAGGGTAAATACCTTACCAAAGGGCACTAGCGCATCCACTTGGTTTCGATCCTGGGTCCTTCCAATTACGAGACCACTGCTCTACCATCTAACCATCGCGCCACCTTACTTATGTCATGTATGTACTCGGCTCTCTTAATATTTGGAGTCATTATCCCTATAGAGAGTATAATATCTCACTACGTGTAAAATATAAAAGCAGTATATGACACTAAAAAGTCCATAGATTCAGGTTTTAAGTTTAGTTTATTATGAGCCCCATATCAGCAAGAGAGTGGCTTTTTACATCAGAATCATTGAGCAAGTGTGGTCGAAGTTTGATACAAAATGATTGACTCCTTTGCCTCCCCCTTTAGTCTAATCCATTTATTTTTACTCGTGTCTGGTTTACTTTGAACCTCCTCTCCTGACACTTGTGAATTCTCTATATATTTGTGTTTTCAAATTAAAATTATATGAAGAAAAATCAATTCACCCCCTTAAACAATCCTTTTAATGGTAAACTATTCATCCAAGAAATGTTATTCATGGAATTCCTTATTTTTTAACTCATATTATTTTCCTCAGCGATGTCACAAGCGAAACAACACCCCATAACTCACTCAAGAAGGCAAAAATCTCCTTTGGAAAAAAATTGATAATACGTGTAGTTACTTTCCCTTACATTTTTCTTTCTAAGTAAAACAGATTATACAGACCAAATCATAAAATGTAAAGTAAAAAAAATGTTGATCAAATCGTAATCAATCGGAACCTATAAGTAATACAGAGACATCGATTGATAAAGCAGGGTATGTGTAATCCCACTTTACACTTGTAATGTCATTTTATAGCAAATTGTAAAAAGGTCTTATGATAATACTGTTTATGATATGGTCACTTAGGCGAATTTATATGCTATATTGATACAACCACAATTTTCCACATCTATTTTTGCAATAATAATAATAATAATAATAATAATAATAATAAATGTAACTTATATAGAGTCAAATCCACTCTGTGGAGTGCTCAAGGCGCAAAATGTCAAATAATGACAAAAAATAAACAAATAAAAAATAAAAAAATATGGCATTCCTAGTTAAAAACCGATGAGGATATGAAATACCATTTACAGTATTTAAGATGTTTAGGGAAAAATAATATAGCAGATTCGATTTGTGAAAAAGAAAATTAACGGATATTGAACATACTATATTCAAACAAAATATAGTAAAAATAAAAGTGTATGTACTAATTTTTATTTCTGTAATCTACTCGACGTCCAATCAACAGGATCAGCGTTTCGTTCTTTTTATTTCCTATATCGGCCCACAACCGGTGGTTTCAGTTGTGTCTACTTGGTTTTTAGTGTGGCTTGAGGTAGCTTTTGAGTATAGTAAGTATTGATCTTGCTGTTATCCGTTCCGTACATCCCGTGAACCGACATGTTTGGTGAAAACTTCGAAGCCTCGGTGACCCTCCCCAGAGTTTCGGCCATGGTCCTGGTGTAGTGAGGGGCATTGCCGCAGCATAGTCCCACGTACGGGATCTTGAGTTGGGCACAGCGCTGAGTGAACTTCACGATGTCAGCGCGAGAGCAGAGAAGACAGTCCAGATCAAGTGGGAAAGCTCTTTCACCTTGAAAAAATAACATTGTCAATATATAATCATAAGCAATCGTGGAGACTTCTGTGAAGATAGTGAATATGCTGACATAACCTGTAAAGAGAGAACAACCTTTCGGTTCCTAGACCCCGCCCAAGTTGTACTATTCTAACGTCCCGCGGGGATATCACATCATTCACAAGTGACGTCACTTGTCATTTTTAATTATTTTCATTTGTTTGTTTGTATATCATTTAATATTACGTGATGTGACTATTTACACAACTCTGTAGATGTTCACATGTCTTTTTTTTCTTTTAACGGTAAGTCTGGTCATCTATCATGAGATCCATCCCAATGTTCCGACACAAACCAACAGAGGTTACCCACATTAGTGTATTTATATCTGCATGATCAATATATAAGCTTAGATGTAAAAAATGTGTCGGAAGTCGGAACCTACATCCATCATTCACTAAACATATGCCTACATTTGAATGGATGCAAGCTATGGGGTACCTGTCCAAGGATCCTGTAAAGTGAAGAAACTCGGTTCTTCGATGGTTGTCCTGTAGACCACCGGTAGTGCCGCCAACGGAGCCTAAATTTCAGACAGAAAAATATATATCGTCCACTAAGAGCCAGAACCTCATGTTAATGGATATGAGTTAAAGTCCTTCTGGCTTCAGTTTCAGTATACGATTTTACAAATGACAGATCGTAAATACATACGGCCTATCATTACAAAACATTATGATTATTTTCATGTTTGCGCTGTATGCCTTTCTCAAATTGAATATAAACACATGTCTGTTAATAAAATCATATTTCGAAAGAAACTGTCTAGACTAAATACTGTAATTAATCGAATGGTAGATCATGTACTTTAAATCATTATTTTTTGTAAGCTGTATTATGGGGTGGAGACAATCAATCTATTCGTCAATGCCAGAACTAAAAATGTACCAATCACCTAAAGAAATAATTTGTGTACAGCTAAAATGTATAAAATCATCCTCAAAAACACTTTTCATGACCGTCTATACACTGTAAAAACTGAAGTGCTGTATATAGCACTTTGAGGGCATGCATAGGGACTGCACTCAGAGTGCTATTGTAATGCACACAGCGTGCTATATGACCGTGGCGAGCCTCGAACCAGGTTCCGCTGATTGAGAGGCGCTGACGTTACCGATAGACTAACGAATGCTTCTTGCAATCCAGTTTAGTCATGCATGTCATGGGAGTCAAGTAACATGAACTATGTGGAGTCGTAAATTCACTATGTAACAATATGATCTGCTCTAAATCGTATGATGTGAGTTAGTCTAGCGGTAATGCCAGCAGTTCTCGATCAGCGGACCCTGGTTCGAGGCTCGCCAAAATCACGATTTTTTTAAATGAATGTTTTGCAGTTTAAGGAGCCGGTCCAGCTCCCGTGAAAGTGCTGAAATAGGACGCTGTGTGCATTACAATCTGAGTGCAGTCCCTATGCATGCCCTCAAATACAGCACTTCAGTTTTTACAGTGTATGTTAACGGTTAAGGGTAATGAAAAATAAATAAATAAAGGAATTAAAAAAAAAAACACCTAACGCAGAACCCTACTCCGACTTGAGTTTCGTGCGGGCCGGAATGTGTGAGAGCGCGTACGGGTGCGTCGACTAGGCTACTCACAAGTCGCCGTAAAGTTGATTAAGAGTGTATTTAATATTTGCAATATCCTTTTATATAATTCGAAGCTCATACTTTACTCATACCGTTAACACACAGAGCAAAATATTTTTGGTGATTTGTACACTTTAAGGCTACATTTAAAACATATGAAAAATGATAAGCCAGTTGTTGAAAGATCTAAAAACACGGTTTTCTTATCAGAGTGTACATCCCCTCATGAAGACCTTCGTTTAACGACCCTCAATTTTCATTCATTTTACCGTCATGTGTCAAAAGTTAATTCTCATAAATATTTTAGTTCATTACTGCATAGAGTATTAAGAGAGATAGTTGTGACACAAGCATACACGCCTACGCGAGCACGGAGATAGGTTAAATTATGGAGCTCTGAATATTCACGTAAAATGTTTGTGGGAAGGAACTATTGTGAGTTCCATGAGATGACTGACAAATGAGGAGAAAATTCCGGTAACTATCTCTCTCAAAGAGCTATGATTACCCCTATATTGGCCTCCAGGGCGCTCTCAAGAATAGGTATCATAGAGCGAGGTCCTCGTGTACAGTTGAAGCCGACGATATCGGCGCCTGCAGCTACGAGACGTCGAAGAGCTTCGTTGAACTCGATGCCGTCCGCTGTGGTCGGCTTTCCGTCGGTTGTCGCCTGGGTAAAATGCGTTGCTATGGTGATGACAGCAGGTACACCTTTCCAAATGTAAGTATCATCAATTATTATATGTATATACATGTATATTTTAAGAACCATATCATGCATATTGTATGCCATTAAACATTATCTCTTCCTTTCTTTCTTGTAATGTTCTGGAGATTTAGCGTTCGATCGCTCAGTCAGGCCTGTAGAATTAATTAAAAAGACCTCGATTTGCATCTCATTGTATTTTACATGGTGTGATAATCTCAGCAAACTGCATAACTGAGTAATGGTTTACGATTTTGAGAAAGATTAACGTCGGCATTGAGTAATACAATGTATATCTTGCTTGCTTTTTATTATGGCACATACAGGTTGTCAGCTTCTTATCGGCCTTCCATTTCTTATAAGCATGCTCAAATGTGGATCATTTCAAATGTAAATTCCCTGTTTATGATCCTAAGCGCTATAAAAAATACTTTTGAGATCTACCATTTCCGTAGTCTTTGATGGCCTTGGTTGCAAGAAGAGCTTCTTCAAAATGACCAAACGTCTCGCCCACGATAAAATCGGCCCCCTCGTCCGCGGCCCACTCGACTTGCTCCTGTTGAAAGCCACCAAGATAAGAAAATACTCTAATGCATTGTTATTATGATGGGTTGGGGGGGGGGGGGGGGGGGGGGGGTCCGGACACTTAACCCAAATTTAGCTGTTGCGTACCCCGTCAAATCTCTCAAGAAGTATTCATCAAGTAGCTAAATCCTGTCGATATTCGCCATTTAGAATATTGTCAACATACATTTGGGAGAATTCATGAAATCTTGAAGGAAAAATCAGTCCGAAATTCCAACTGTTGGTGGTGACACGACATTTACTCCTGTGACATTCGCTCCTCCGTCTATATCTCGAAAGTTCAAAGGTTGAGGTTAAGGTCATGATTGGGGAAAAGGGTTGGGGCTAGGGTTAGGTTCAGGTTTAGGATTAACATGGTAAAGTTAGACCGGAGCAATTATCACAGGAGCAAATGTCATGGAACCACTGTGGGTATATAAATCAATGACTAATAAAACAAAATAGCGACAAACAAACAAAACAAGCAAACAAACAAAAACGCCCAAAATGTGTTGAACGTCTATCTCACGCCCTTAGTTTCAGATATAATGTGATCAAAAGTTCTTTATCCATAGCTTTTCATTATGATCTGTATTTCTGTGGAAAACTTGCCATTGCCTACCCTGTCCAGGGCCCTGTTTCCTAAAAGTTGTTATCAATAACTGTTATAAGCTACTGAAATAGTTACATTTGATTGGCTGTGAGAAAATTAGTCATAAAAATGTGGCAGTTGTTATCTGGAACAGATAACTCCCCTAACCAAGATTTTCACAAGTAATTGTTTGCTTATTTGTCACGAATAATTCCATAAAGGTCATAAATAAACCAAGGCTGTAACGGCCATTATATTATGGAAATTAATGCTATGATTGTACAAAATGGATTAGTTTTTTTTAAAATGATACTTTACTGGACCTTGAACATCGATTTCGCCTCGGCGATAGCCTCGTCATTGCCCGGTTCGTAGACCCAGGTATTACTGAGATCACCACACATCAGGGTCCCCGTTTCGTCTGCGACCTCTCTCGCAATCCTGAGCGCAATGCGATTCTGCTTCTCTAATTCATCTTCCCGTCCAACGAGCTTAAACTTGTTACGATTGCCATAATACTACAGAGAAGAAGAGAGGGTTGTTATTGGAAGATGTTACAGCCGTACACTGCAGAACTCAATGTGTTTATGGAATAACCCATGTCTTGACCACACTGTCCAGAAACATGTTCTACCAACTACAGCATCAAATCAAATTGATTTCATTTTATTTCGTTGAAACAACATCAAAAGCAACATCATCAATTCATCAAAAACGATGAAATAAAATCAGTCAAGTCCAAAATGTGGTCGTTCTCACTTTGATCTCACGTGGATACAGATTTGTAGCTGAATGAACATTCTCTTTTTTTTTTAAGTGAAGTATATTTGTCAAATTTAACCAGGAGGTGAAATCATGTTTGGTTTCAATAACCCTATACTCAAATATAAATAATTTTATCATAAGCGCATTCAATAGCGTTTTGTATTCAGTTTTGTTAAATCAGCTGCACGAACCGTGAAAGCTTGGACTACATCACTTCCGGCGCGCACGAAGTCCTTATACATCTGTCGTACGAGTTCGGGATGGTCCACTACGACTTCAGGGGTGAACGGGCCGGCTTTCAGGTATCCCAGACGCTCAAAAGCGAAGATATACCCCTCCGCACAAATTACTGTTTCCCCATCCTTAATGCGCTGTAGCAGTCCTGTTGGGCAAGAAGGGGTTAAATAATGATGCAAAATGGCTAATGCTGAATCATTTCATCGGAAATGGCAATGTTTATAAATCCGGCAAGAAAAATTAATTAAAAAAATATCAGCAAGGGGTCATAATTACCTTGGAAGTCTATGACACGCTGATTAGAAAAAATATCAACATTGCAAAATTTGACTGGGGGCACACCACTGACCTCTGGTAGAGGTCAGTGGGGCACACGTATACAACTGTCCACCAATGCAAATGTATAAGCCTGCGCGTTTCTCGTTGGACGGGTGTGAGGTAGGACGTTCATTCTGTGCCAATCACACTAATGAATCCGCCATTGCGCACATATATAATTATATGAAGAATAAGCAGTTACATAATGGTAAATTGCCTTTTGGTCCAAAGCCATTTGGTCCAATTGTCAGCTGGTCTAATATCATTTCGTCCAATGACCAGTTAGTCTATAACCATTTTATCTAAAACCATTTGGTCTAAACCCATTTACAAAATCCAATTTACTAAATCCAAATACCATTTGGTCTAAATTATTCGAATAAATGGCTATTAGACCAAATGGTTATAGACGAAATGTCTACTGGTTATTGAACAAAACGTTGATTGGACGATATCTTGATATGACCAAATGTATATTGGACCAACTGGTATTAGACCGAATGATGTTAGACCATATGACGATTGGGCCAAATGGCAATAAACCGTTACATATTACCATGTATAGGGCAATATAGGCCTACCTAAACACAGATTTGATTTAGGTATTACGATTTTTCGATAAATTTCTACTTCGTCATGTCTAAGACAAGGCAGTACGTGGCTATCTACATGCAGTGCGTCCCAGAATGAAATATGAAACCCTAAAATAAAGGGTTATTGTGACGAAACCATGGGCTCTATGGCAATAATTTTCTTTTTTCTATAGAGAAGAAGTATTATGCTTTAAGTTGATACCGTGACGTCATTGGTACATGTCTTACCGAGCAGCATCATTTTGAAATACTCATGTAAAAACCCATGGTAGTGCCAGATTTTGGTAAACCGCGTGAAAAATTTAGGGTGACATGCGACCATGACCCAAAGGAAACATTGGCCAAATTTTCAAACCCGGTGGCAAGATTGTTTTCAAGCGCTTCTTTTGACGATGTGGGTAAGGATAATGCTTTAATCATAACATAAAGGATGGTGGGGATAAAAGGACGAACTTTGTACCGAAATGGTACCTGAAATCGTTATGAAGAGCAATTTTGCATTTTCTAGACTCTATAGCTTATTTAAAGAACAAAGCAGACAGCAAGGTGATGTTTGCATAAAAGTGAAGGAAGGAGCACCTTCCATTGTCATCTTATCCATAGTATGGTATAAATGGCACATGAAGCAGAAAAAGATACATGTATCAGATTGTGGCAATTTTCCACCTCACGAGGGGTACCTTTTGCATTATAGAATGGCATTGTTTCGTCGATCGAGTGATATTTATTGATTTGGGAAAATCGGGGGGGGGGGGTATGCCCCTGCTATCCCCGGCAATTGGCATCAAACTTTGTTCTATGTAAATTCTGATTGGATGCAAATCATCACACAATAGGAATCTCGCGTATCATATATTTTAAAGATTACATTTCCGTTGCGTCATGTTCTCGTGTGATACTAACAGTTTCACGGTTTTACCCAAATCTGGCACAAATTAATACATGTCGTTATCCAGAACAGTGTTGCTCCATGAATCGTGTATGGAATATAAATCACATGTGTATGATTTGAAAAACATATAAAATCTTATTTATGGAAGTCAAAGGATTATATTCATGAGCTCATAGTTTATTTTTATTTAGGTTTTGTTCTGGGACACACTATAAATATGATTCCCTACTATAAATTTCAATTTGTGCCCATGAATTCATTGTTTAACGTTTTAAAAAGGACATTTTTTTACGTGGGCTGCAGGCGTGTCATAGACTCTGCGAGAGATTTCTTGATTTTTGTTTCTCTCGGCCTTGAAAGGGGTCGTTGTGCGGAGGGAAAATAAAATATTGATGAAGAGGGAAGAGAAGGGGACGAAGGAGAACAACGATGGAAGATAAAAATGACTAAATAGACATAATCGAAGACGACGACGAAGACGAAGAAGACTAATAGTAGGGAGTCTATAATGAAAAAATATGAATAAAGGCAAAAATAATTGAAACTGAAGTTTAAAAAGCCAAAAATTATAAGGAAGTCAATTTCGTCTGGATAGCTTTACATACCTTTTGTCTTGGACATTCTCCTGGTACAAACGTTGATACAAACGCAAAAACACACTGTATTATCGGCCTTTTGTCTCCTTCTTCTCGCAATGTCGTGTCAAGTCATTTTACAATCCGGGGTATACTGTATATGTGTAAATCAACACATGCAGGTGGACCTTCTTTGCCATTGGCTATAGACAAATATATGCGAACCTTTAAAGGCATTGTACCCCTGTTGCATTAAAAATATCATTTCGGCACGGCTGTATTATGGTAACATATTGTTTAAATCTAAAAGGCAACCAAAAGCAAAATGAATAAGAGCTAATCTAGCAGAGCTCCACTCCATCATGTGTTACTACGGTATAGCGGCTTTGAATTAATACTGTGGTGTTATGGTGAAGGCTTATGACTCTCATAGGAGAGGTCCTGGGTTCGATACACTGTAAAGCGCTTTGAGCAGTTACTAACTGGAAAGGCGCCATATAAATGCAGATTATTATTATTATTTTCCATGCTTATAATCATTATACATTTGTCCCTTTCCACCCAGTTGTCTTTAATGGGTACCTGACAATTCTGGGATACTACTACTACTACTATTACTACTACTACTGTTGTATGTGGGAAAGCGTCAAATCACTAGGTTTATGAATATGTTTGTGTGTATGACTGTGGAATTTTGTGAGGGCCCTCTCATTTAATTTTATTCCTATACGATTGCGCTGGAAGCCATTTTCAGCCCCTATATTCTGAGGATACTTCTTAACTGACTTCTTCTCCTATAGGGCGTTGTATTAAAACCTATTCAAATTTTGGCCCTGTATACACCACCTTGAAATGTAGAGTTGAGTTCTGGTCATGCGGATTTACACTGAAAAAAGAAACTGTCGAAAGCAGTAAGGAGACGTTGATTGTCTAGTACGTAAAGAATTGGTGTATACTGTGATGGTTTAGAATCATCAAAATGATGTACAAATGTGTATTATTTACTACACACATGTGGCATGAAGGTTAGTGGTCCAAACTTTTCTTCTCGTCATATTTTGAATATGAGGTCATTTGAAGAGCAATGATCCTTAATAAGGAAACATTTTCTTCTACGACATTTTTCCAAACTGACATATAAAGAATGAGAAAACTCACAAATTATTTGTTCACCTTAACCAGAACCAACATTCTCTTTAAACGTAAGTTGAACTTACTTATACAAAGGGGGGCCCTAATGGGGAAACGGGTCATAAATATTGCTTGTGTAGCATAGGTTATGCTTTATTGTATACAAATATTACCTTAGGCCGACGGCCAATTGAACATATGAGATGAAGCATGTCATCAGATGTATTTTGCATCGTTTGAACAAATAAAGCCTTTCATTTTGTTTCAATTGATATAACCCTCTTTCCTGCCAGGGTTCAGTCATAAGCTAGAGTGACTGCTGCTGAACTTGCTGATTTCGTATCAGCGACTTCTTTTTGAAAACAGAACCGTCGGGGGAAAATAAGGTTTTAAAGGAAACTTTTGTTCTATCACACACAAAATGATAAAAATGTTGTTTTTAAAAATCCATGACTGTGCGGGGTTCTTGAACCTATATAGCAAGATGTTATCCATGATATTCAAGCCCCGAGTCAAAAAGTGATTCTGGAAGAAAAGGAGAATCATGATAAACCGAAAATGGGAGAGTTTTCCTCAAGCGGGTGCTAGCCCTCCCCCCCCCCCCCCCCGGCTCGCTCTCTCTCTCTCTCTCTCTCTCTCGCTCTCCCTTTCTCTCTCTTTCTGTCTCACTTTCTCTGTCTTAGATGATCTTTGAAGGTTTGCATGGTGGAGCTTATAACGTGGAGAAGGTTTACGGTTCACCATGTGTGTTGGTAGGAGGAAAGGGAAAAGGAAATTAGAAATGGATAGACGAGAAAGGATGACAAGAGAGAAAAGAAGAAATATTCTTTCGTGACAATGGGTGAGGTCCTGAAAAGGACTGTAGACCAGATGAGATGAGATGAGAAGACTTGGTTGATGATCGATGGATGAGCAGCGATGGATTGAGTAGCGAAGGTTTGAGTAGATGAGGCTAGAGTAGGAGGTTACTCGACGTTTCGGACAGGTTGACTGTCCGTCATCAGGAGTGAAGTGTGCGTGTGTGTGTGTGTGTGTGTGTGTAATTGGGTTTTTACAGACGTGTATCAATCAGATATGATTATTTACGTCTGAGACCGACCTTTAACGTCACCATCCGAAAGACGTGACTCAGTCTCGAACCTGGGTCCGCTGAATCAGTTTATAACTTCCACTGGTAGCTGGATTACAGGCGCACGCCACAACGCCCAGTGCTAGACGAGCGGCGGGGTTTTATGGAGTGTGTGCGGACGTCGGAGGAATCGGCGGCCGGTGGTGTGGGCGGGTTGCTGTCGGTGGTGGCGCTATTATGTCCGAGAGTTGAGTGGGCGTGAGTGCGGACGTCGGATGGATTGGAGCGCGGGGCTGGCGGCGTGAAGTCCTTTGTGTGTTTGCTGGTCGAGGGCGGAGATTGTACCGGGTTTGAGTAGGTGGGACGGCGAGCTGTGGTGTCGGAGGTGCGTCGGCCTGAGGATTGGGTGGGATGGCGTTGGTAGTCGGCGGGTCGGCGTGCTGGATGGTCGGCTGGTCGGCGGGTTGAGTGGGCTGTGAGTCGGTGGGTTTGGTGGGCGACGATTCAGTGGATTGAGTTGTCAATGGTGCTGGTTGTGTGGATTGGGATTGGTGTTGGTTGGTGCCCCTATGAAGGATTGGGTGCCAGATGTGGTTGAGAAGTCATGTGTCCTGTGGTACTGCGTCGTGGCGTTGAATCTCGTCTACTCGTCTCGTCTACTTGAATCTCGCCTCATCTACTCAAACCTTCGCTACTCAATCCATCGCTGCTCATCCATCGATCATCAACCAAGACTTCTCATCTCATCTCATCTGGTCTACAGTCCTTTTCAGGACTTCACCCATTGTCACGAAAGAATATTTCTTCTTTTCTCTCTTGTCATCCTTTCTCTGTCTTTCTCTTTCTTTTTTTCTCTCTCTCTCTCGCACACACGTACCCGCCCCTATGCATACCCGTGATTAGTTGAAAGTATGAACGACCATGATTGTATTCAAGTCTGCTGCTGTTGATATTCATAAAGCCTCATAAGCCCCCACCCCCCTTGCACTGGCGTAGACAGGGGGGCACAAGGGGGCCATGCCCCCCCCCCCCCCATTCAGCCACAAGAAAAAAGAGCTAGTTAGAAAGCGGGGGAAGTGAGAGAAAAAACCAACAAAGGCGTTACAAGCCGTTATCTTTCTCTCAAAATTTGCTAAAAGGTCAAAGTTTTGGCGCTTCGCGCGGAAGGGGGGAAACTCCCTCCCCCTGCACCCACCCCTGTTACATACAGTGCAATATTGCGTCCAAATAACTGAAAAGCAGTCAAGGCGTCGAACTATTACTTTCCGCCTAAAAAAATTGTTTGCTATGAGCCGTTTGTCTTTCAAATTTGCTAAAACGTCAGAACTTTCGCGCTTCGTGCAGGAAGGGGGAAACTCCCCCTTCCTGCACCCAACCCTGTTACAATACAATGCAGTATTGCGTCCAAATAACTGAAAAGCAGCCAGGGCGTCGAACTAACTTTCCGCCTAAAAAAGTGTTACAAGCCGTTAACTTCTCTCAAATTTGCTGTAAAAACGTAGAGCTTTCGCGCTTTGCGCGGGAGGGGAAAATTCCCCCTCCCTGCATCTACCCCTGTTACATGCAGTGCATTATTGCGTCCAAGTAATTGAAAAGCAGTCGGGGCGTCGAACTATAACTTTCCGCCTGAAAGTTTGTTTGCTATATACAAGCCGTTGTCTTTCTCTCAAAGTTGCTAAAACGTTAGAACTTTCGCGCTTCGCGCGGGAAGGGGGAAACTCCTCCCTCCCTGCACCCATCCCTGTTACAGTGCAGTTATTACGTCCAAATAACTGAAAAGCAGTCCGGACCTCGAAATAACTTTCCGCTTAAAAAAAAAAGGTGGTACAAGACGTGATCTTTCTCTCAAATTTGCTTTCGCGCCTGTATTTATTATGGCCTGTATTATCATCCCCCAACATTTTGGGATAAAATGAATACCAATTATGATCATTAACTTAAAACTAATAATTATCCTTGAAATACCATCACATTCTTTAATTATTAGGAAATAAGAAATGCCATAATTTCAACGCGTAAATATGGAAGAAAATTCGTTCGCTCGCATTGTCATTCTCAATTGAGGGGTTCCGTCCCTGGTGTGGGAGGAGGGATACCCCCTCCCACACCCTCCCCCGCTCGGTCGCTGCGCTCAGTGGCGTATCTAGGGGAGGGGGGCAGAAAGAAAAATCATAATCTTTATACGGATTACGCACCCCAAAATCCGCATGCAGGTTAATGCACTAGAAATCTAGATTTTGGAGGTTTGAAATGCGAAAATTTTCGAAAGCTCGGTCGCTTTGCTCTCTCGCATAATTATTATCTTTCAGGTTCTCGTAATTTCTTAATAGTTTAAAGGGTTCAAAATTTGAAAAAAATAAGATGTAATTGCTTTGCTCGCTATATCATGTATGTGTCATATGACTCCTGCTAAATATTGCGCCCCCGATGTAGGATAAAGTGTATAAAACAGCATTTGCAAAGGTTCAACTTTTGATCGAAATCTCAACTTCAGGTTATAGCCTTGCTGAATTTCTCGACTCTTTCTCAAGCCGTTCAGGGTTTTCGTTAGTTTTGCTCCCGATTGTAGAAGTGAGTGAATAGAAAACCGCTTATTAATGGATAAAATTCGAGCTTCTCTACCGCTCAATTCCCGTTGTCAATTGCAAAATTTCCTGGGTAAAATGCACAAAAAATTCTGCTTGGGAGAGGGAGTACACGGCCGGGGCGGGGGACGCTTTCTCTTTCACCGGTTGTACGACACATTCTCCGGCGACAATTGTTTGCCGTAATACATTAACCGCAATCCTAACTTCAACCCAGGGCCTCGTTTCATAAAACTTGATGTATATATAAAACAAGTTCCAATAACAGTTATAAGCTACTGAAATACTTGCATCTGGTTTGCTGAGATCAACTTTGTCATAGATATGTGGCAGTTGTTATTGATGATAAGTTTTATGAAAAAGGGCCCTGGACCAAACACTAACCCTAACCCTCACCCTATATCTTTGACGAAATAAAGACCGGAGCAATTGTCGCTGAAAAAATGTCGGAGCACCTCTTTCACCATAATTATGTAGAACAGTAAAGAAATCGACGAGAATAAAGTATGTGAAATGGAAAGGTGAACTACCGTTCCTAAGACTAATCACTGTCCTTTCCACCTTGTCAGGCCAATATCCCCATCCCCACCCCCATTACCAATGACTGGACCCATCCTACATCACGGCTCACACCACAACCTCTTTTTTCCTTTCCCAGCGTCAATCCAATATGCTCATAGTCACTACTTATTAGAAGGGCAAAGGGGCACCTATCAGAAGAAAAATGTACTTAGAGAAAGGGCACATATTAGAGAGAAAAGGGGGCAATTATTAGATTTGAAAAGGGGCACTTTATCAGAAGGGGAAAGGGACACTTATTAGAAAGAAAAGGGGGCACCTGTCCAAAGTAAAATTGCCCTTATCAAAATGAGAAAAGTGCACTTATCAGAAGGGGAAAGGGCACTTATTAGAAAGGAAAAGGGGCACTTTTAGTAGTAAAAATGGGCACTTATCAGAGAGAAAGGGGCATTTTTCAGAAATAAAAAGGGCACTTTTGGGGTATTTGAAAAATGGGGCACTGCCCCCCCCCCCCCATCTGCCCGGGGAGCGAAGCCTCTGTATTAGCATTGTGAGGTCTGAAAAGTTTTAATAATGCAATGTTTACTGTTAATGTAATAAATGTGTATCACAACAGATTGTCATACAGGATGTCACATGTAAAAATCACAAAAAGCAGTGAAAGGTCACTTTGGGGTTGTGTCCTGACACGAGTTGGACAAACAAAACAAAGAAATTTCCCACTTAGACAATCCGTAGTGTCATCCATAATTTATCATCGACTAAAATGGTGGTGGAGTCTGTCTTTATATTAGAAATGATATTGCATTTAACGTACGAGAAGATCTTACACAAAATGATATTGAATCGTTATGGATTGACATTCTATTACCTCATACAAAACCCATTACTCTAGGTGTTGTGTACAGACCCCCTACATTTCATTATTTTATTGAATATCTCACTGACACCTTGGATAAATTAACAAAAGATGATGAGGTTATCATTTTAGGGGACATGAATATCTGCCTTTTGAAGCAGTCTTCATTATCAAAAAAATACAAGAATATTTTGAATTTAAATGGTTTGAGTCAACTTATAACTAAACCCACTCGAACAACATCGGCCACTTCATCATTAATAGACCATGTAATCAGCAGTAAAAAAGAAAATATTTGTCAAAGTGGTGTTATTGAAATTGGCCTAAGTGATCATTTTTTAACCTACTGCTCTAGGAAGCTAATAAGACCTGTATTCAGACAGCATAGAAATATAAATATTCGGTGTATGAGAAACTATTGTATAGATGATTTTAATAATGTTTTATCTCGAGTCAATTGGTCTGAATGTAAAGAAGTAAATACTGTGTGGTCAATTTTCAAAAATATTTTCATGTCTATAGTTGATAAATGTGCTCCATTAAAACAAGTAAGGATAAAGCAAAGAACCGATAAGTGGATGAATGCTGAAATTATTTCATTAATAAGACAAAGAAATATAGCTTTTAAAAGAATGAAAAAGGATTGTTGTAATTTAGAATTAGAAAAGAAATATAAACTTTTACGTAATTTGGTGCAAAGAAAAGTGAGACAGGCTAAAGATGAATACTTCCAAAATCAAATTGATGAGCATAAAAATGATTCTAAAGAGTTGTGGAAGAATCTGAAAGATTTAGGTTGTAAAAACAAACAAAAGAATATTAAAGAGAATGTTATTAATATCCAAGGGGAGTTATGTCATGATAATATGAGGATAGCGAACGAATTTAACAATTATTTCACAACTGTGGCAGAAAAATTAGCTAGTAATCTGCCAGATAGCAACGCAAATGAATTTGGAACGGACAGTGTTAAATTACAAAAATTATACGACACTAAGGGTGTGTCGAAAGGTTGTTTTCTTTTTTCTCCTGTCAAAGAAAAGTTTGTTTTAGATGAATTAAATAAGTTGAAAATATCAAAAAGTACCGGGCTTGACTTGGTACCTGCCAGATTTTTGAAGGATGGAGCTAAATATTTGTATAAACCTTTGACTTACATTATTAACTTATCTATCTCAACTTCCACCTTCCCTGATGAAATGAAAATTGCAAAAGTAACACCCCTTTATAAGAAGAAAGATAAAACTAATGTTAGCAATTATAGACCGATTAGCGTTTTAAGTATAGTCTCGAAGGTCCTAGAGAAATGTGTGTATGCCCAATTAGAGAACTACTTTCAAGAAAACCAAATAATATACGAATTTCAATCTGGTTTTAGAAATGGTTATTCCACTGAAACTTGTCTTATTCACCTGTTAGATTTTGTCAGGAACGAAATTTCCCAAGGACGTTTTGTCGGGATGGTTCTTCTTGACTTGCAAAAAGCCTTCGATACCGTTAACCATAATATACTGTTAAGTAAATTAGAAGTAATGGGTTTAAATTCTGCATGTGTGCAATGGTTTAGGTCTTACTTGACCAATCGTCATCAAGTTGTCTCGTTGCAAAATGTACTCTCCGATTCTATGCCCATAAGATGCGGAGTTCCCCAGGGGAGCATATTAGGTCCTATTCTTTTCATGTGCTACATTAATGATATGTGTGTATGTGTCAACGACAGTAAATTACTTTTATATGCGGATGATAGTGTGTTATTATATTCTGGTACTGATCCTAAGCTGATCGGGGAAAAACTTAGCTTAGAATTATCAAACTGTGTTAATTGGATGACAGCAAATAAGCTTAGCTTACATATTGGTAAAACCGAAAGTATTTTGTTTTGTTCGCGGGGTAGGCTAAAGTATACTGATGATTTCAATATAAGTTATAACAATCAACTCATTAAGAGACAGGATTCTGTGAAGTATTTAGGACTAAATATAGCTAGTGATCTTTCTTGCTCAAGTTTGGTTGACGGTATTGTCAAAAAAGCTAATGCTCGTCTAAAATTCTTGTACCGTTATCAAAATTGCATGAACTTAAAATCAAGACGCATTTTAAGTTTTTCCTTAATACAATGTTTATTTGATTATGCTAATGCGGCATGGTACTGCAGTCTAGGCAAGGTGGATCAAAACAAGTTAAAAATAATTCAAAACAAGATTGCAAGATTTATCAATCACTTACCACCAAGAACACACATTGGGAAGAGTGAACTTGAAACAGCTGGTCTTCTTCATGTAAACCTTAGATCACAACAACTTTTAATTCACCATGTACATAAGATTTTTTACTCTAATGTGTTCATGGGCATGACACTAGAAATAGTCAGTTTAATTTCGTAGTGCCTAAGCGGAAAGGTAAAATTGGAAATTCCTTTTATTTTAACGGTATTCTTTTCTGGAATTCCCTCCCAAATCATGTTAAGTCAGTTAAGAATTTTTTACATTTCAAAAGGGTATTGAAGCATCATCTGAAAAATGTGTCTACTCCATAACTATATTTCTCCTCTCCTTTTTGTAGCTCAGATGGTTTTTTCCTATATTATATGACTTATGTAACCAACGTTTATTATCGATAGTTTCATTATGATTTTCTGTATATAGTTTTTTCCGTCGAGTAAGTCTTGTTTTCACATTTATGTAATCTTCGCCTACTTTATAAAAATGTTATGTTTTATTTTGCTACTTAAGTAAATTCTTATTACTTGTCGTACGTGTACGATAGTCTTGTAGCCGTACTAATGTGTTTTCTTACTGTATTTTTAATCAGTTATTTAGGTAAGGACCCCATTGGAAATAAGCCATTTCGGCTTTCATGGGCTATCCTGTCATGGTACCTGGTTATGTTTGTATTGCAGTATACCTGACGAATAAAATCAATCAATCAATCAAAAAAAATAACATCATTCTATTGCATTACACACAAATTGTAATCCTTTATATTCAATGCATTGTGTTGTTTATTTCCACGAATTCATGTCAAATTCATTCCATTTTGAATTTGAAACATAATAATTAGCAATTTCAACTTCAATCTTATCTACTTTTTCCACAGATCAATCAAAGTACAATGGACTAAGTAGACTTGGTTATACTTCCTCAAACTTAGCCCGTGCCAAGCTATCATCTTAAAACATTATAACTGATTTCAATTTCAATTTCAATTTCATTTATTCTTCCACGGATAAATCAAGATACAAATCCCATATTCTCAAATTATATTCTTCAGATTCATGACCACATACGAAATTATCGGATGCACATGCACAAAAAACCAGTATAAGCTAACTACCAAAAAAAATAGAAAGGAAATCTTAAACATTTGAGTGAGCACAATTATGTCAACAACCAAAGTGTAATTAGAATATATCCCACAAGTTTTAAGTGATAGTAAACTGGAGCCAGTGCCGTATATAGATATACGGCACTGACAGGAGCTTATAAATAGCGCCATCTTTCAACAGGATTTGATAAGTCCCACAACTGGGCGTTGTGGCCACAGAACTCCTAAAGACAGAGTTCTGTGGTTGTGGCGTGCGCCTGTAATCCAGCTAACAGTGGAAGTTATACAAACTAATTCAGCGGACCCAGGTTCGAGACTGAGTCACGTCTTTCGGATGGTGACGTTAAAGGTCGGTCCCCAGACGTAAATAATCATATCTGATTGATACACGTCTGTAAAAACCAAATTACACACACTCACACACTGTTCCTCTCCTTTTCCCATCATGCCCCATTCTAGTTTGTAAAAGCTTAGAATGTACCTGCACACAATTTTCCGCAATGCCAAGTCAAAAATTATAGTTTTGAATATATATTTTGCCTATTATCCAAACAAGCTGTTTGTCAAAATTCAAAATGAAATGCAATTAGTTTTCAATAGCAATCACTGTAAGATGGCGATGTTCAAGTTCTACCAGTTTAATACCACTTTAAAGACTAATATAGGTTTTATAGATTTATATTGTTTTTCGCAGTGGAGGGCTCTATTGTAAAGCAGAGCATCATTGATTATGTTTAACAATTAACATGAATACAATTCACCGAATGTGGCAAGTACCAATAGCTGATGAAATTTTCTTTACACAGTTTGCAAAATCTATGTTAGTTTCCATCTGCTCCATTCTAAACGTATATCATTCGTAACCAAACATTAAATCATATATTTACCTGATGTCTCGGCCAAGATGAGATTTACTTAGCCATTAAATGCTAACTTCTATCCAAAATCCTTATATTGATTAAAGTTCATTCCTTTCAGAGAAACTAATGGGGCCTAATCTACAATTTTCCCCCTTTTTGTCTTCTTTCCTCTATTCTTTTACGGTCATAGCCGCTTGTGGATCTTTGGTCATTTCGGTGTAGTAGGTATTGACCTTGCCTTCTTTGCCGTAAAAGCCGTGTAAAGACATGTCCGGTGAATACTTCGAAGCCTCGGTAACCCTCCCCAAAGTTTCGGCCATGGTCCTGGTGTAGTGAGGGGCATTGCCGCAGCATAGTCCCAAGTACGGGATCTTTAGTTGGGCACATCGCTGAGTGAACTTGACGATGTCACCGCGAGAGCAGAGTAGGCAGTCCAAATCGATAGGGAACGCTAGTTGCCCTGTGAAAAAATTTCAAAGAAACGTGACGTCCACTTTGAATTGTGACTTAAAATCTTCCCTGAAAATGAAAAGGTTGTAGAATCGATCCTTGACATGTGCGCTTATGCCCCATAGCAAATATTCCTATTCATTTCCCTCTAATGCTATTATAGCTATTCAAAATTTTCTATTTGTCAATAAGATGAATCAGCTTTAATTCCTCAAATTGACACCATTTTCATTCTTACACAGTTTAATACAAATCTAAATGTATATTAAATACTATACATTACCAAAATGTAATGAACGGCTGTGAATAAGAAAATGCCATTGTGTATACGATAGTGATTATAAATTTCACTCCGCATTGCGAGGGAATTATTGCTTATTTTCAATTAAATCGTTATTATTCATGAGCAGCACAATGTACTGAAGGAAAATGGAGTAAAAATCATTCCGTTATATTTTCTGTCTGCTCATAACACGATAAAAACTACCTTAAAAAATAAACTCAAATTCAATTCAAGGGTCTATTGCACTGCCCATAGAAATCAGGTTCGGATTACATAATACGCGATTGTAATGTTTGCCCATTTCTAAAGGTGATAGACAGGGCCATTGAAATTGCCTTCAGTTGATTTTTAGTAGTTTTTATCGTGTTTCATGTATTATAAGTAACTCATAGCATTATGAATCAAAAAAGGCATTCGGTAACTTTGTGGAGGCTTGATTTAATAAATTGTTTGATATCTGTCTTGTATAATGATGTTCAGAAGGATAAATAAATAACCAGGCATAGAAAGGTTTTAAAATATATAATGCTATTATTAATATATCTGTGATTGAATACTCCCATTTACGAAAGCGTATCGCCATACGCTTTAGTCTAACACTGAGCCAATGAGGGAAAACGAGTCTGGCATTTCCGGTCACTTGCATATGTTTACTTTTGTGAAGCACATGAAGATTTTGTAGTGCTTTTTTTCCATGGGCTACATTTTTACACCATATTACATACAATGATAGCATGTAAGGTCAGACAGCTCAGATGTTATCAAGCCTCCACAAAGTTACCTAATCACTTTAAGTGTTAAGGGTAACTGGGGGAAGGAAAACTTCATTGTGGTTTGAAGTACTATTCTTTTCTCCGAAGAGAAGAGTGTGGATGGAATGGAATCTAAATTATTTGTTACTTTCCATATTTATTAAAAGACGTCTTTGATTTTGTAATAAGTAATGAAAAAGAGTAGCTTATTGGTAAAACTTTTTATAACGTGCATGACGAGAAAGAAATTTGACGGAACATTTTAAAATATACGAGATCGATACGAATCAATTTTTTCTGAGCAAAATTTACCATCTGCTAGCAATATGTATCGTCTGCTAGCAGCACATGGGGGCTGCCATTTTGTTTATGTGTACAAGAAGATTTTCTTAATCCAAATGCTCAATTGCCTTTTTCAAAATTAAAAACCCATTTGAGATTAAAAATATAGAATAGATATGTCAATTTATTTTTAAACTGAAGATTTCCTTATATATTTCTGTTGAAAATCGATATTCGCTTAATAGAAATCTATTTTCTCGATACTGGACGTATGGGACGGAGCAAATTAATTCAAATTTTATGGATGCTTCTTCCCTGAGCATCTATAGCGGCAAACTATGCATTCACCTGCTTTCGGATAATGGACTTGAAAAGTCAGAATGCATGCTGCATATATTATGTTCTGCTCTGTTTGGCAAACCCAAGAAAATAGATTTTTGTTAAGCAAAACCAGACAATTTAAAAGTATCATTATAAAGATTTAATTTTTATAATACATGTAAACACCCACTTTATAGTTTCCGTCACATATGGGATTTTAGGTAATGAAGAAAATCAATTTAGGTCTTGGATTCAAAATATCTTCCTGACCGGAACATTTCTCAATGGTTCATGTACAAATCCAAATCAGCAAGAAAATGGCAGCCCCCATGTAAATGAGTAGTAGACGATACCGGGTGTTGGAATATCTTTATTATACCCTTTTCTGATATCTTATTGGAAAATGATTTAGGCCAATAAGTAGGAATATACTACACCTTTCAATATAAGTAAATTTGTACTCAGGGGTTAATTCTCCTTTAATATATTGAAGCTTAATACCTGTCACAGGATCTTTAATGCGAGTGAAATTCGGCTCTTCAGTAGTTGTTCTGTACGGCACTGGTAGTGCAGCTAAAGGAGCCTATGTAAGACATTGGAAAGTTTTAATTTCAGAATGTTGATAGTGGCACGGTGACAAAGGGAGGTAAGCAGTAAGAGATTCGGCCAATAGTAAGCCAATGTCATTATGGTTATCTTAATCACACGCTTTCTCCCAATCTACGATCACGTTAAGACAGGGGCCTGGGAACGGGGGGAAAAAAGGGCCTCAGCATTTCAGTGTCTCTTTTTAAGCCCAAAAATCTCTGACAAGCAAAAAAAAAAAAAAAAAAAGAAAAAAGGTCCTCAGCGTTTTTGCAGGGGGTGCTGCAGCACCGCACCCCCGGCCGCGTCTTTCTTTTTTGCAACCAAGCCTAGGCAGAAACCCCTTTTTGAAGACTTTGAAACAGACTACAAGTATCGGACTTGTATTTTCTTGTATCGGACTTGTATTTTCTTACTCAGTCACCTTATTTTTAAATAAGCAAAAGAAAATTTCGTAATATAAACTTCTGCCGAGGTTCGAACTCGTGGTTTTTTCACCAAGAGAGGACTGGATTATCCGATTGCGCCACACACAACAGCTGCTCGATGCCCTTGCTCGTTTTATTATATCGCTATAATTCGTTTTCATGAATATTCATGCAGATTAGTCTTGACGGAATAAACCGTATTAGTATGAAAAATGCGAAATCTGCCTAGGCTTGGTTGTAAAACGTAAACGCGCCCCCGGCCCCAGATTAAGAAAATTACAAAAATAGAGGAGGCAGCCATTCAAATGTTCAATGAGCATTTCCATCTTGTAAAGCCCAATTAAAACAATGAAAACAACAATCATGAGATAAACGTGAATTTTTGGTTGTGCTTGTCAAAACCATGGAGTCCTTTTATTGTTAAACAAAAATGTCTTTATACCGATGCACGTGTTCCTTAAGGTTAGAATGGATGCTTGCTCCAATTTTGTAACTTTCTTAATAGACCTGTTTACTAAGTGATTCAAATTTATGGATGTTTCTTTCCTGGCGACATAGTAACGAGGTATTCCATTAACCTGTTATTAATGAATGAACTACAATACTTGGAAACCAGTTTGCATACATTACTTGTTGCTATGTCTGACAAGCCTCTGGCAAGCTTTCAGGTTGTCCAGAATAACCTTTGTTTCAAAAGTATGTATAAAATTTGAATCACTTCGTAAACAGGTCTATTAGACCTGAATGTGCCGATATATGCTTGAAAGTTCAAACTTGATGTTAATTGATGTTTCTGAATGATGTATTTATTTTTTCTGTAATCATATATAAATATATTACAATATTTTATTGACGGTTTATATGAAAACTTTATACAATAAAGAGTGTCCACTTAAAAAAAAATAATTTAATTTCTTTTTTTTTTTAGGGGGGGGGGGAGTTTAATTTTGATAATTATGTTCGTATTCAAAGAGAAAGATGGTTCTGGTAGAGGCGAAAAATAACTTATGAGCTTTCTCATTCTTTTTATGCCAATTTGGAAGAATATCATTGTAGAAATATCCCGTGGAAATAGGTTTGCTGTTCAAATGCCCTCATATTCGAAATATGAAATGTGTGTAATCCCATATACTCATTTCTGTGTGCAGTGCATGTGATTTTCAGCAAGATTAAGTCAATATTATATCTTACATATATATATATATATATATATATATACAGCTTCTTTCACAATGTAATGGAATGACTGGTACTCAACTTTATCTTTAACTTTTGATAACAGACATGAAAGAAATGAATACCCCGATATTTGCCTCCACTGCGCTCTCAAGCAGTGGCAGCATAGAAGTTGGGCCTGACATACAGTTGAAGCCAACGACATCGGCACCTGCTGCTACGAGACATCGAAGGGCTTCATTGAACTCGATACCGTCGGCCGTTGCCACCGTGCCATCTGAGTGATACTTGCTGAAGTGCGTTCCCATGGTGACGACAGCTGGCACACCTGAAGAATGTACAGCAGAGACGGCGGAATGTCGGGCTCGGACAATGGAAGTGGGGGAACCTTTTGTTTGGCGAACAAAAGGTGCCCCCTTCCATTGTCCGAGCCCGACGTTCCGCCGTCTCTAATACAGTTAACATTAGTAGTAACAATAATAATAATGATGATAAGAAAATATTAGGGGGCAAACATATCGCCCCCCCCCCCTCCCCCCAATAAATCCGCAGGTGTAAAATAAACATAAGGAAAAAAACTGATGCAAAACTCGGGGAAATGAAACCTTTCAAACAATGAAAATATACAAAACGTAATACACGATCAGACTTCATTTTCGCCGTCTGAGCCGCCGATGTGTGAAAGGGGCTAAACCTTTACATGGGATATGTAAGTTTGATGAATAATTTTTGACCTAAAAGATTACATATCTGATATGTGTTTCAAGTTTATACACCTTCCACCTTGGGCAAGCCCCAAATTAAAAAATAATAATAAAATCTTCCTTGCATATCAAATTACTTTCATTATCCAATCAATGTGAGACCCAATTTGACAAATACCTCTGACTTCAAGATTTATCCCATTATGACATTATGCGTAGTTAGACTTGTTGAACACTCACACACATGCCCACACCCACACCCACACACCTCACACACAGACAGACACACATATAAACACCTAAAAACATAGGTAGGGGTAGGCGTAAGCTCTTGACCCCTAACTTTCTTGGGTGATTTTTCTTTTTGAACATGGGGTTCGTGGTCCCCTTGTGCCCCCCCCCCCCCGGCTCCGATAATGAGTCTGCAATGCATACCATTTCCATATTCTTTGATGGCCTGGGCTGCAAGTATTGCCTCTCCAAGGTGTCCAAACGTCTCACCCACGATGAAATCGGCCCCTTCGTCCACGGCCCACTCAACTTGCTCCTATGTTGAAGTACATAGAAGAAAAAGAAAAGGAAAACGCATGAACCTACGCGGGAAACTTCTTCTGATTGTCACAATACCTACTGATATCAAAGATTTTTTTTTTTCGGAACGCATTGCCGTACCATATTCAAAAAAAAAAAATGTGTGTGCGTTTTTGTTGTGTTTTGTTGTTTTTTCTGTTTATTTGTCTTTGCAAAGAAGAGTACCATTAGTAAACGAAGAAGCTTGATGGGAGGAATTTAATTTGTAAACAAATCTTTAGGCATTTTACTCCCAGTGTAAAAGATCGTATGCTGAAAAATTGGAACCAGCGGGATTCGAACCTGTCATCTACTGCTTGCCGGGCAGCGACTTAACCACCAGGCTATTCTGGTTCACGGCCAAGTCACGATGAACTGGAATCTTGGCCGTGAACCAGAATAGCCTGATGGTTAAGTCGCTGCCCAGCAAGCAGTAGATGACAGGTTCGAATCCCGCTGGTTCCAATTTTTTCTGACTTGTGTTTTTCATTACAGATCGAGCATACAATCTTTAACACTGGGAGTAAAATGCCTAAAAATTTGTTTACAAGAGTACCATTAATGGAAATTATCAGGTTAAATTCAAATTTACAAAATTTCCTTCCCGACAACTTTGATATAATCAATAGACCGCTTCTGTAATGTATACAAATTTATCCATATATATTCTCTGGACACCTAGTGACGAGCTTTTCCATTAACCTGCTGTTTATAAATGAGCCTCAATGTTTGGAATCCAGTTTGCATACATTATTTGTTGCTATGTCCGGCAAGCTGTCAGGTTGTCAAGAACGACCTTTGTTTGAAAATATGTATAAAATTTGCATACATTACCGAAGCGGTCTATTGTGAGCAAACAAATAAAAAACCTAGACAACAAAGTCTTTCTTTCTGAGACGCACAGCACTCATTTCGAGGGTAACGCTTAAATGACCAAATTGTCACCTCAACAGGATATTGGGGGAGATCAATGATTTGTACATTTGAAACCCAATCTGACATTCATTAAGTACACATATTTTTCTTTCTTTGTGCTTGGCGGTGCTTTTCTGTCATTTGCTCCACCCCCCCCCCCCCCTTTTCTTCACAAAGTCCCTAACCACCCCTTGCTGAGGCACATAAGTATTGCTACCCAGCATTACCTTGAACATCGCCTTCGTCGTAGCAATCGCCTCTTTGTTCCCTGGTTCGTAAACAAACGTGTTGCTCAGGTCACCGCACATAAGTGTTCCAGTCTCATCGGCGACCTCTCTCGCCATTTTGAGGGCGAGACGATTCTGCTTCTCGAGTTCGTCCTCCCGTCCGACTAGCTTAAACTTGTTACGATTACCGTAATACTGTAATACAAAGAGAAGGAAAGGTTCCAGAGTTCGAAAAAAAATCTATCGAGGAGACAACTATAATTGATTTTTGGAAGATAGGTTGGAGAGGTGAAAAATAAAGTGTGAGCCTTCTCATACATTATGTCAGTTCTGAGGAATATCATTGAAGAAATGTCCTCTGAAAAGGATTGCTCTTCAAAATTCCACATATTCAATTCAAAATATGACGAGAAATAGCTGAAGGGTTTGGACCAAACTTTCAGGCCACATTACGTGTGCAGTCCCAAATACCTATTTCTGTGTGCTCTGCATGCGACTTTCAGCAGGATTGAGTCATTTTCTTATCATTTTCATGATTCAAAAACCTCACAAATTGAAAATACACCAATTCTAAAGTACTACATAATCTGCCTTTCCCAGTTGCTCTTGAAGAGTAATTGTTTCTCTGAAAATGTAATTGCATGACCAGAATTTAACTTTATCTTTAAATAGTTTGAGTATTTGGAAAGATAGAGCATCCTTGTCAGCAGCTCCCAGGTTGTGGAACGGACTCCCCAAGGCAGTGAAATATTGTGAAACAGTAAATGACTTTAAGAGAAAACTAAAAACACACCTTATGACTAATATTTTCTCTTGAACATTGTATTGTTAGAATTATTAGTGTATTTTTATTTAATCTTAGTTTGATTGTAAGCGCCTTGAGCATCTTGTTTGGGTGGATTTGTTTGCACGTTATAAGTGTCTATATTATTATTATTATTATTTCACATCAATTTTTCATATTCCAGTGTCATTTTATTATTATCAATATGCAATGTTTATGATTGTATACTTGCAATAAATTGATACGGCCCCATTGAAAGAAAAGGTTTTCATTTTTTGTTTTACCTTCTATAGAGAAATATCAATATCAATAAAACCATAAGTACCATAAGCATCATAGCGTAAAAAATGAATGGGAAATAAGAGTTCGACAAATTCATTTTGCTGAATGCGCCACTGTATTATAATTTTTCCATCAAAGGGGGAACCCCGAGAGAAAGGTAGATTGCTGGAGTATTTGCGGGGCGTACGGATCGGGTGTACATATTTACATTTTTCATTAATGCCGTAGTATAGCTATTTGTACTATGTGGGGTATATTCTTGGCAGTCTCCATGTGCATTGCGTGAGTCATTATTCGCTTACACCGGATTTAGTAGAATAGACCTGTTCACAAATATATTCAAATTGTATGCATAGTTTTAAAACAAAGGTTGTTCTTGACAACCTGAAAGCTTGTCAGAGGCTTGTCAGGCATAGCAACAAGTAATGTATGCAAATGGTTACAAGTATTGTAGTTCATTCATTAATAACAGGTTAATGGAATACCGCGTTACTAGGTCCCGAGGAAAGAAACAACCAGAAATTTGAATAATTTTGTGAACAGGTCTATTACCAATAGACCGCTTCGGTAATGTATGCAAATTTTATGCATACATTTCAAACAAAGGTTGTTCTTGACAACCTGAAAGCCTGCCGGACATAGCAACAAATAATGTATGCAAAATGGTTCCAAGCGTTGAGGCTCATTTATAAAAAGCAGGTTCATGGAATAGCTCGTCACTAGGTGTTCAGATAAATGTGTATAAATTACAGAAGTGGTCTATTGATAAGATAATCGCGATCATATTAATTATAATAATAATATTGTATGTTAATAAAGCGCTAACATCAAGGTATTCCTTCCTACCTGTACCCATTTGACAGCTAGGTGGAGAGTGGCAAATTTAGATTAATGTATTGCCAAAGGACAGCGGCGACCGCGGTGCCGCGCCGGGGTTCGTACCCACGACCTTCCCATTTCCAGTCATGTGTTTAAACCACTCGACTACGACACCTCGATATCGCAGAGAGCGTTCGGATGAGGGAGATTTATGATAATGAGATTTCCTTGAAGTTAGCCGGAGGGTGTGTGCACCTGGGGGTCGTTTCATCAAACCGTCATAACGACAAGATCAGCGACATCTCGACACTGTCGCTCAACTTGTCCGCTAAGTGTTTCACAAAGCCGTCTTTGCCAAGACCAGCGACAACTTCGCTGACAAGTGACTTGTCGCTACTCCAGACCTGTCATATCTTTTTAGAACGCCATCACAAGCCAGCTTTTAGTTAGTCTATGGGCTGCGAAAAAATAACAAATGTAAATTAAGAGAACATTTATTTCCTGATCTCCAAGCACTATCCTTTATCCTTCCTTTACCAAATAGTATTACTAATGTCCGTATTATAATATTGTACAAACGAACAATATGTTCATATGGCTTCTTGACCCCCCAACAAGTAAATGAGATTAATATTAAAAATACCCACATCCGTCTATCATAGAATCAGCATTGAAAACGGAGCAGTTTGTATATACAGACCCATGTGAACGACGACAATTTATCATGTATGTATTTTCGCTTTTTTTTTCGTTTTCACGCAATGCTTTGATATGAATGATATTATATGTATCTTTTAATGAATAAATATTTAAAATTGGGCCATAAGATATCTTAATTTAATAATTTTTTTTTAAATGAACACGATTTGGGTCTTCTTTCCGTAATTAGTCAATTACGGTATCCTCTTACCTACAAATCTAGATTCGTACATCGCAAAAGCCTCCTCGAGTTTTCTCAATTTTATAAATTCTAAGATGCCATAAGAAACACATCTTTTCATGTAAACGGGATGTTTCTATCACACGCATTCATTTTCGCTGCCATTTTTTTACATTTTGGAATAGTTTGGGAAAACTGAGCCTAAAAATCTGTTTGGGTAATTGACGATAATTCCAATGGACTGTGATATAGACTATGTTTTTTCGCCGATGAGTATCGATATCATTGAGTTGTCGTTTATCATGTCTTCGTGAAACAGTTTTTCAGGTCCATGACATTTCCGTAGATCGCCGACAACAGTTATGACTGTCATGGAGTTGATTTGATGAAACGACCCCCTGTTTATCGTAATAGTGCAGTCCACTATCGGTAATTGATAATACTTTTTATCGGGTTAACACCCATATAAATTCCCAGTCAGAACCCAAGACTGCTTACCGTGAAAGCTTGGACAACGTCACTTCCGGTGCGCACGAAGTCCTTGTAGGTCTGTCGTACAAGTTCGGGATGATCCACTACGACTTTAGGGGTGTACGGACCGGCCTTCAGGTAACCCAGACGCTCGAAAACGTAGAGATACCCCTCCGCAACAATGACGGTGTCCCCGTCTTTGATCCTGTCCATAAGACCTGTAGAGAGGTAAACAACATTTTTATTGTAGATAGATAATAATAATAATAATAACGTCTATTTATATAGCGCTTTTAAGAAGTAAACTAATATCAAAGCGCTTTACATATTACGATACTATTATTACAGATACTATTATTACGATACTATTATGGACAGATAGAAATGGTTTATTAAAAGATCATCGCAGCCAACGGCCGAATTGCGATCCATTTCACAAGATACAATACAAATCAAGATACCAATAACACAAGATATGACATATATAAAAAAAACCATATAGACATTTCATAAAAATTCATTGATCAAATTCAAATTTTAAAAAGAAAGAGAGGAGACGTGTAGGAGAGGGAGAGTAAGGAGAAAGAGAGAGAAAAAGAGAGAGAGAGAGAGAGAGGAGGGGAGAAAGAAAAAGAAAAAGGGGTCCCTATCATCTTTACAGGTGAGGTGATGACCCTTCAAATGACTATGTAGAGAATGGTCACAAATTATACTTGTAAAATAAGGCTATTAAAACACCTTCCTTTGTATAGTAATCAAGTGCAATCAGTCACTACCAAAATAGAGCAAAAATTTGCATGGTTCAAGACGACAAGGCGTTAGTCAAGAAAAAAAATCCTTTAAAGCATTGATAAGAGACTGGCCTTGTTAATATTTTTAATTTTTCCATTCAGATTTTTTTGGCGTATTTTTCACTGGTCATTATAGTCGGAAAATCGATTAAAACATTACTTACGTGCCGTGTATAATTCAATATACCTTCTGCGGTTGCTCAACATCAGAATTAATTTGTTAAGCAATTGGGGAAATATCTGGGTATAGCAAAGCTTGCGGTGCAAACTGATATTATGGCAAAAGGTTTATGGGGGCGAATGTGCTTTGCCGAAAGTTTCTTTCTTTCTTTTTGATCAACCGGCCCTCAGATAACATATCGACCATCCCTCAAGCCACACTATCAAGCGGCCCTTGGAGAAAAAACCCTCACTCCAAAGTGCCAGTCCTCCTCTGCGCAAGTGTATTCAAGTATTTTTGAATTAATGAAATCATTAGGTTTTTTCTAACCCCCCCCCCCCATACTTTACTGTTTTTCCCCCCAAAGCTCGGATAGAATGTATATATGGCCTCTGTTGAGTACTTATCTTCTTGTCCAATGTTTTTTATTTATAGATCTTTTATTTGTTCAAGTTTCTGGAAGTGATCCTCATAACAAAACATCAAAGTTCGAAATTTCGAGATATAGATCTTTATTTTATCCAAGTTTTATTGATATGAACCTCTAATACAAAGATTAAAATTCCGATATCAATAAAGAGAGCATGCACTTCCTTCTGTACACGGGGTGTCTCCAAAATGAAATTTTGATTGATAATACATTAAAAAAAACCACTGAACCACATCAAATAATATTTTGTAGGTAATGCTGTATTCGCATCATTTGCATTTCAAGTGAATTTCGCAAGGATTAAAACTTTAAGAAAGGTTTACAAATGTTACAAGGAGGGCGAATTTAAATAGTATGAATAAGCATGATAAGCGTAAACCTGTTGCCTGAACAGTTCAAGGCAAATTCTCAAATTAACTTCAATTCATGTTACAAAAGGGGCGTTAAGAATTAAGATCAATGTAATTAAACGAACATTCAGGTAATTCATAGACTGTAGTGTCTCTTTTGTAGAGGCATTGTGGCCACATAATTTATTCCTGCACACCCTTGATTTTAAACCCAACTAGAATAACACAAAATTCAGCAACTCTCATTTATAACATATTTACCATATACAGATATAGATGCCAGTGATCATCTTAGCGTTTTACTATTGTTAATTGTGACAATGTTTTATACTCAAAGCCAAAATGTTACAAACATTTTATGAACTAAATTCTTGAATTTGTTACAGTCTTTCAATCGGAAAGATGTGTATGAAAACCCTTATAGACCATGGGATGACATGTAAAAAAAGGGGCCCGTTTTTTATTTTCGTGGTCCACATTATAGCCCTACATGAAAATTGGTGGCCTAGGGTAACTTTTTGTGCTGAATTCAAATATGGATGTTGCTAAGCTGTAAACTTGCAATGTTTCATGATATCGCGCCTTAATTATGCAAATTTATGCAAAATGGATACTATTGCACAAAACAATTAATTTCACCCTCAAAGTCCAACTTTAACTGAAATAAAAATGTCATGTTCCATGACTTGAAGGCAATATGCATAAGAATTTTGAATACTGAATACAAATGATGTCAGCATTCTGTTAAATTTATGCAAATTTATGCCAAAATATAGATTTTTGAAGAAGAAAACAGGATATTTGGGTATTTATATACTGTAAGTATATTTTTTCTCAAGTAGACCTTCAAAGTAAACTGAGTTAATCTTTGAGTGAGCCTAAAAACAATCATTGCTTGTGGTAAAAATCTTAATGAATGCACATTTCATAATTAAGCAGGAATTAATTATATGCAAATTTACGCTCGAAATGGCAATTTTTTTTTTGGGGGGGGGACTTTGGTTATCGCTTCCTTTTTGCATTTTAAATAGGCAATTAGCAATTAGTACTAAGGTTTGTCATGTTTTTCATTTAAAAAAATTTGATTAACTTGCTAAAATTAGCTACTAAAACGGAGCTTCATCAATACCAATATTCAGTTTACTCACTGTAGGCCTGTCTGACATAGCAGTAATTAGACCATGGGATGACATGGAAAAAGAGGCTCCGTTTTTCATTTTCGTGATCCACATTTTCGCCCCACCTATAAATTGGTATACTAGGGTACTATTTGGTGATGAATTCAAATACGAATGTTGCCAAGCATGAATCTGGCAATTCATCACTGTAATGGGACTACTTAGTCCTTTCTTATGCCCAATTTCTTCAAAATCTAATTGAGAAATAAGGGGGACGCTTCTGTCCCCCTCAAGTTTCAAGACAGATTTCCACCTATGCAAACACCATCCCATCGGTCAAAATTTGTTTCTAAGAATTTGAATTACTTTATCTGACTGTGAACAATTCCAAGCCATAAACAGGGGATCCTGTGTGGGTTTATGCACGCTTGGGCTAAAACCACTTGTTCTGCGGTAAACAACTTTTTCTAAAATTTTTGATAAAGAAGATAATAAAGAAATTGGACGGTAATTGCTTATATTTAACTTGTCACCTTTTTTATACAATGGAACCACCTTTGCAATTTTCATGTTATCTGGAACTTGACCACAACTTAACGACAAGTTAAAAATATGTGTCAAGGGATCGACAATTGAAGATATTGATGCTGCCCTCATTGTTCCGTCCTTTATAGGGTCAAAGGTCATTTTTCCTTAAGAAAGGTTTACAAATGTTACAAGGAGGGCGAATTTAAAAAGTATGAATAAGCATGATAAGCGTATACCTGTTGCCTGAACAGTTCAAGGCAAATTCTCAAATTAACTTCAATTCATGTTACAAAAGGGGCGTTAAGAATTAAGATCAATGTAATTAAACGAACATTCAGGTAATTCATAGACTGTAGTGTCTCTTTTGTAGAGGCATTGTGGCCACATAATTTATTCCTGCACACCCTTGATTTCAAACCCAACTAGAATAACACAAAATTCAGCAACTCTCATTTATAACATATTTACCATATACAGATATAGATGCCAGTGATCATCTTAGCGTTTTACTATTGTTAATTGTGACAATGTTTTATACTCAAAGCCAAAATGTTACAAACATTTTATGAACTAAATTCTTGAATTTGTTACAGTCTTTCAATCGGAAAGATGTGTATGAAAACCCTTATAGACCATGGGATGACATGTAAAAAAAGGGGCCCGTTTTTTATTTTCGTGGTCCACATTCAATTCATTTTTATTTCATTCTTCAACATAATACAAATGAATACAAACTTTGAAAAGGCAAAACAAATAAATATGACATCGTAACACATAAATATAAAGCAATATATTATACATGTCAAAGCTAAACAATAACAATAACAATTATATCACGTGAAGAATGGAGGGATCCATAGCCCTACATGAAAATTGGTGGCCTAGGGTAACTTTTTGTGCTGAATTCAAATATGGATGTTGCTAAGCTGTAAACTTGCAATGTTTCATGATATCGCGCCTTAATTATGCAAATTTATGCAAAATGGATACTATTGCACAAAACAATTAATTTCACCCTCAAAGTCCAACTTTAACTGAAATAAAAATGTCATGTTCCATGACTTGAAGGCAATATGCATAAGAATTTTGAATACTGAATACAAATGATGTCAGCATTCTGTTAAATTTATGCAAATTTATGCCAAAATATAGATTTTTGAAGAAGAAAACAGGATATTTGGGTATTTATATACTGTAAGTATATTTTTTCTCAAGTAGACCTTCAAAGTAAACTGAGTTAATCTTTGAGTGAGCCTAAAAACAATCATTGCTTGTGGTAAAAATCTTAATGAATGCACATTTCATAATTAAGCAGGAATTAATTATATGCAAATTTACGCTCGAAATGGCAATTTGGGGGGGGGGGACTTTGGTTATCGCTTCCTTTTTGCATTTTAAATAGGCAATTAGCAATTAGTACTAAGGTTTGTCATGTTTTTCATTAAAAAAAATTTGATTAACTTGCTAAAATTAGCTACTAAAACGGAGCTTCATCAATACCAATATTCAGTTTACTCACTGTAGGCCTGTCTGACAGTAATTAGACCATGGGATGACATGGAAAAAGAGGCTCCGTTTTTCATTTTCGTGATCCACATTTTCGCCCCACCTATAAATTGGTATACTAGGGTACTATTTGGTGATGAATTCAAATACGAATGTTGCCAAGCATGAATCTGGCAATTCATCACTGTAATGGGACTACTTAGTCCTTTCTTATGCCCAATTTCTTCAAAATCTAATTGAGAAATAAGGGGGACGCTTCTGTCCCCCTCAAGTTTCAAGACAGATTTCCACCTATGCAAACACCATCCCATCGGTCAAAATTTGTTTCTAAGAATTTGAATTACTTTATCTGACTGTGAACAATTCCAAGCCATAAACAGGGGATCCTGTGTGGGTTTATGCACGCTTGGGCTAAAACCACTTGGTCTAGTTTCCAGATGGGCTACCTTCATTCGGGCTAAACCCTTTTGGTCCACTCTTCATTTGGTCTAATTTGCACTTGGTCTAATAACCAGAAGGTCTAATGACCACTTGGGCTAATTATCACTTGGTCTAATTACCATTTCGTTTAATTACCATTTCGTCTACTTCATTTTGTTGTCACTTGGTCTACTACCAGTTCGTCTAATTCCCAGTCAGTCCAAAAGTAGTTGGTCTACAGGCATTTCGTCTAAAATCCATTTGGTCTAGTATCCATTTGGTCTACATGGCATTTATATGGTCTAATGTGCAGTTGGTCTAACTTTCATTTAGTCCATTTTCCATTTAGTCTAATTGTCAGTTGGTCTAAATGTCAATTTGTCTAAACATCACTTTGTCTAATTATCACTAAGGCTAATTGCCTGTTGGGCTATTTCCTTTTCGTCTACGCACTGACCAACAACACTATACGCCATTTTGTTGGCCATCCCTGGACACTTTATGGCCAGAGCTTTTTGAAAGGGCCTAGGGGGCCGGGGGGGGGGGGGGGGGTTTGTTCTGTCCTGTATCGACTCTTTCCTGAGGTGAAGTAAAAAAAAAATACCGATATCTGTAATATGCCTTGTATACCGGGCTTGTTTATTGAGTAAAACCAATATAAAAGTTAAACTCACACACAAAAATAAATTGTTTGGATTGAATGGAAGTCATATAAATAACGCTTTTAACTGTATCTCAATCGTTGTAAAAAAAAAGAAATGTTTTCAGCTAAATGTAAAAGTCAATTACGAAGGTTTGAAAAAGATTAGACAGCTATCAAAAAATATTATGATATGGAAAAGTATATATCAAAGATAAATCTTAAAGAAGATAAGCTTGAGGAAAAAATGTTTTCATTTCACCAAATGTTTCTGAAAGTGTATGTTCTCTTTGCCTGTTTTGTATGTAATATATTATTGTACACAACGTGTATTTTATCAAACTATCCAATACACCGCTGTGCGGCTGCAAATTTTGTTATATTATGGTATATTGTTTAAGTATTTACATGACAAATCATGGGGGAAAAATATATATATATGTACGATCTTTTGTAAGAATTGTTATGTTGATGATTAATAAAGGAACCCTGTGGGAGGGTAAAACAAATAATGAATTAAAAAAGAAATTATTGCTGCTCGGTCGCTTCGCTTCCTCGCATAACATGATTTGACTCGACTAGGTGGCGCAAATTTACTGTTTGCCCAGGGCGTCATAATACCTAGATACGCCACTGCCTTAAAAGAAGAAAAAGAAGGCAGTGAAGAAGTATAAAGAGCGGCATTTTTGTGGGTAGCAGGAGACAATTTTTGGGTGCTTGGAAAGGTGAGGGGGGGGGGCATGGTGCCCCCTGCCAACGAGCGAGTTAATTTACGTTTTAGATGAACAAATAATAATAATAATAATAATTATAATTATAATAATAATAATAATAATAATGATGATGATAATAATAGTACTAGTTGCATACTTTTCTTTCTTTTTCTTTCTTCTTCTCCTTCTCTTTTTCGTTTTTATTCTCTCTCGATCTCTCTATCTCTCTTCTTGGTCACTTGAAATATCATATGGGGCAACCGCCCCTGCCCCCCTGTAACGCCGCCCCTGAAAATAGCAGTTTGCATAGCTCAAAAGAATCAGAGAAGCTTAATGGCAGAATATTTAGTTCTTGATATGACAACAGTGTGACACCTTTGAGTAGGAACTTAGCGAGACCTGGGGACACAGTTTCGGAGGGCTGGCGAGAAGAAGAAAATACGGGTCTCCCTTCAAGCAGAATTTGCCCCTCTTGTAAAAAATCCTAGCTACGCCACCGATCGGATATCAAATAAGAAACATGAATATTAACAGATTATCAACCCAACAAACATAATTTGAAGTGCAATATAAAATCACGTTCTTCTACTTAAGTCATGAAAGGAAGAGGGGACCTATGAATGTTTTGATTACTAGAAATAATACTAAATAATTGATTTTAATAAATTAAATAATTAATATATAAAATGTAGGGATATTGATCTTGATATAAGCAACAGCAAAGTGAATAACTCTTTTAATGCACATTTACGTAGATAACTTCTTTGAATTTTCATTTGTTTTAAAATTTCCTTTCTCGAACTTGCTACTAAATGGCCAGAAGAATAAATAGTAATTAGACCAAATGGTCATTAGACTATATGAAATTAGACCAAAAGATAAGTAGCCTAACTGGTTATTAGACCAATTGGATATTAGACCAAATGGCCATTAGACCATATGACAGTTAGACTAAATGATAATTAGCCCAATTGGTTATTATACTAAATGGAATTGGACCAAATGATAGGTAGACCATAATGGTATTAGCCAAAGTAGGTGAAGCCCAAATGGATATTAGACTATGTGGCTTGTAGACAAAATGACTGTTAGACTATTCGGAATCAGACGAAGTGAAAATTAGCCGAAGTGAAAATTAGGCCAAATGAGTTTTAGACTAAATGGGGTTAGCCAAACTGGGTATTAGATGAATTGGTTATTAGGCCAAATGGAAATTAGACGATATGGTAAGTAGACAAACTGGTTGTAGACAAAATGAAGTTAGACCACGTGGAGTTCGACGAACTGATAATTAGACCAAGTAGTGGTAGACCAAACGACAGTGTACCCCTGTGTGTTGGGGGGGGGGGGGGGGTTGTCTGAGCCATGGGCAGATCAGGTTTTTGTGACTAGAAAATTATGTGAAATTAATAAATGAATTAATAAATAAATTGCATAAAGGAAGGGGAAACAGCACACTCATGGAGTTGTGTAACTAAGTTATGCCACTTGTACTTTAGCGACAATATGGTCAATAGGCCTATCATTCTGAACAATAAAGCTTACCATGTTTAAAAAAGTGGGGGGGGGGGGCATGTTTGGGATTTTCCGGCTCAAAACCATACCCCATGTTTAGGGATTTCTTGCAAAGAAAGAGACAAAGAAAGAGAGACAGGGAGGAACCTGAATTAGTTACAAAAAATGTTGCACTAAGTGTAAAATTAGGTGGGCTAACACCCAAGAAGGCTTCTGAGAAATCGCTGCTGAGAAACAGCTACAGAAGACAAAAACAAAACAAAACAAAACAAAACAAAACAAAAACAAACAAACAAATAAAACAAGTAAATGCCATAAATTTCTGTCTGACACTATACATCATGACTCTTCTTGCCAAAGGACTGTGCAGTGTTCATCCATTTTTGTTATTGTTCCTCCTAATTCAATCAAATTCAAATCCAATCTTCATTTGAGCAAAGTGAAATTTAGAATAGTAAAAAATATTCACATTCTTTTGTTCATTAATTCTTAGTGCTGCTCTGTGAATGATTGATTTAGAAATGGTAAAACTAATCCACTGCCCACTCTTAGTAACACTTACTAATAAGCTGCAGTTTCTCTTCATTGAATTAATGTAGCAGATTGGTCTATGAGGAGTTTGACGAAAGAATTCATTGTTGCAAATCTTCCTCCAAATAAACAAGGCACAGTGCGAACGATAAAATTAGAACTCTACAATACTGCTTGCTGTGGCAGTTTCACTGTGTATTCACAATGGGTAGCAGACTACATTAGGCTCTATCAGACCACACTTTATAAAAAGTCTTTGTCAATGGCCCACCGAAACAGCTGGCAACAGATACTTTTTCACCTATCCTCTCTTCAAAAGTGTTGTCCTTCTTCCTTCTCCTTCTTTTTACACTACTTTTAAGCTCATAAGTCTAAATAAGCCCATTATTAAGAAATCACAGGTTATGTCAAGTTCCTTGCACTATCATGCAACAGGCAGATCACATGTTAGTGAGCGAGGCTGGCACTTCCCCATACACCATGTACATATCATACACAATACACAATACATAAGATCTCATAGACACACACAGCATGTATAATCGCATGGGGTGAATACTGTGCTAACTCCATAATAATACTGTGGTCATGAAACTTTGGAGCTTCATTTTGAGCTACAAAATAATATTTTTTGCGGTAGATTGCACAATTTCCAAATGGCAACATATGCCACTAGTTTTTCTATATTTTTAGTAACATTTACAAACTGAAAATAAGTGGGGCGAAATCGCGGACTACGAAAAGTGAGAATTTCAGTGGTCATGCCACAGTCTATTATGTTGATTGTACACTTGATGTTTTATGAATAAAATAATCAGTGCATACGATCAATGTTTGCCTTTTAAAGAGAAATTAGACAGAAAATCCAATGTAAAACCATGGTTTAATAATGAATGATCTAAAATAGATGTGTAGGAAAAAGAATATCTTGTATCGGAAATATACAGAATCCAACTGACTATAGGAAATTAACTTATACTAAAAACAGAAACAATGTTCCTAGTACGATACGTCTTTATTAGCAACAGTATTATAAAACTCGTTTTTGTATTGTACAGAATAATATTAGAGGCACTTGGAATGTAATTAATGATCTTCTTAATAAAAAAGGGGCAGCAGTGCAATATTCTAATATTAATCATCATGCTAAAAAAATATCTGATTGCTAGGAAATTGTTAATTCATATAATGATTATTTTAGAACTATTGGATAAGAAAGATACATTGCCTCATACTGTAAATACTTTTGATAAGGTTTTGCTTCCTGGGAACTTTTTTTTTTTTCTCGGCCCCATTAAGATTAAGATTAAGATTAAGATTTTATTCACTCTATCGACCCCCTCTCGGGGTATGAGAGCACAACATATTTACAATAATATAAATGGTATATTGAATACTTGTACATGGGTATATAGTTTACATATTGAACAACATTTCTCAACGAAACATTAAAAAAACAAAAACAACAATAAATATATACAGTGTAAATACAACTAAAGTACTAGACGTATAGGGTTTTTAACTATTCTACCACTACGTGTAACTACCTGACTTTGATTGTCACCTACAACATCAACACCTCCATCCTCTTTTGATTTACATGTAAATTGCTGCATAATAATTTTAACAAATTTAACAAGCTTTTTAAGATGGCAAGCATTTTTTGTAAGAAGAATTTCCGCCATTACTGTTGTATTTGGCCTATGTATATTAAAATCAGACAAGTACAGTTTTCTCTCATTAATAAAGAATGGGCAAACAAGCAAATAATGATATTCATCACCAATATCTAATGATGTACAGAGTGTGCATAGACTTTCATTTAACAAATCAGAGTTGAAACGACTGTTATTAACTGGTAATCTATGTGTTCGACATCTAAACTTACATAATAGTGTTGCATCTGCGCTATTCAAGAGACACAAATATTTTTCAAACTCTAGCTCAAGTTTAAAAATCCTATAATTAAGGCACACCCGATTCGACCAGGTTGCTGCTCGCCATTCCTGTTTAAACATATCAGCTACTCTCAAACGTAATGCACCTAAAATCCAATCGGTATTAAATCCATTGCCCTGAGAAAGCCACACATTAGTGAATCCTGCATTATTCAATATGTTTTCAATACATGTAAGCCAGGATGATACAAAATCTATCTCCTCATTTTCATGTAATCTTCTTATTAGTCTGTATAATAAAAAAGTATATTTTGACCGTTCTCCCTTGACTATTCTTAACCAAAAACCAATCATTCTACATTTAACATAATTAATTATTACACAACGACCAGTTTCACCATATACCATAGTATCGGGTGTACACTTATTTACTTGTAAGATCGTTCTTAAAAAATTCCTATGAAAAACTTCTATTTTATTTAAATTTTCAAAGCCCCAGACTTCACTACCATATAACAAAATAGGTAGCACCATACGATCAAACAATTCACATTGAGTATCAAGAGATAACTGCAACCGTTTAGCTTTTACCAACATACTGAACAAAGCTTTCCTAGCTTGAGTCACCTGTTTGGCTATTGCCTTCTTAAAACTGCCATTATAATTAAATTTAACTCCTAAATAATTAAAGTCGTCTACTACTTCAAGATCATCACCATTAAACATAAATCTAGGTACTTTCCTCACCTTTCCTCTTGAAAAAATAACAATTTTCGTCCTACTTGTATTTACTTGAAGATACCGTTTCTTGCAGTACTCCTCCACAGCGATTAATGCTTTCTGAAGCTCATTCGGATTTTCAGCAAAAATAAGAGTATCATCAGCATATAACAAACAATAAAGCTTGAAAAAAAGTTGAATATCTTCATCTGACAAACTATCACTGTAAACATCATCCATCAAAGAAAGGCCCCTATAAAATTTACTGATATGACTTTCAAAATCATTCAGAAACATAGCAAACAACAGCGGAGACAGGTTTTCACCTTGTCTAACACCTACATTACACATAAAATATTCTGATAACTGGCCATTTAAGTTAACACATGATTTGGCATGTTTATAGATATTATTTATAACTACAAAAACTTTGCCCTTAACTCCGGAAGCCAAAATTTTCAACCATAAAGATGATCTGTCAATCAAATCAAAGGCCTTTCTATAATCAATCAATGCACAATACATCCTTTTTTTTCTTTGCAAAAAGATATCAATAATACATTTCAGTACAAAACTATGATCAGTTGTTGAATAGCCTGACCTGAATCCAGCCTGTTCTTCGCCTAAAATCTTATTACAATCCAAAAACTTTGATATTCTATAGTTTAAAATTGAAGTAAACAGCTTCCCTAAACAGCTAAGAAGTGTAATACCCCTATAATTATCTGGGTTTGTGTCCTCGCCTTTATTTTTAAAAATTGGGACTATAATCCCTACACACCAGTCAGTTGGAATAATACCATTATCTAGCACAACATTAAAAAAGGTAACTATTAAATGTAAAATACTAATTGGGCAATTTTTCAAAAATTCATTTCTCATCAAGTCTATACCAGAAGCCTTGCCATTTTTAAACGCTTGATAACCAGCAATGTCTCATCAATTGTTATTGGAGCATTTAAAATATCAAACTCGTTAAACCTTGCCAACGACGAATGTATTTCAGAATTTTCAACTTCTGGTATACTACTCCCAACGTCTGAGACATTGTCTATGTTACCAAGATTTCTAAAATGCTCAACAAAGACACTCAATGGGACTTTATTAGTAAAAGAAGCTTTTTTCTCACCCCTTTTCAGAAGAGTCCAATATTCAGAGGGGTTATTTTTCCTTAAAAACCTCAAAGAATCATTAACTGTTTAATGTACCGTCTCTTCTTAAATCTCAACAATCTTATATAAGATGATCTTGGAAGGTTTGCATGGTGGAGCTTATAACGTGGAGAAGGTTTACGGTTCACCATGTGTAACCTCCTACTCAAGCCTCATCTACTCAAACCTTCGCTACTCAATCCATCGCTGCTCATCCATCGATCATCAACCAAGTCTTCTCATCTCATCTCATCTGGTCTACAGTCCTTTTCAGGACTTCAACCATTGTCACGAAAGATTATTTCTTCTTTTCTCTCTTGTCATCCTTTCTCGTCTATCCATCTCTAATTTCCTTTTCCCTTTCCTCCTACCAACACACATGGTGAACCGTAAACCTAATCTTATATAACTTTTAAAAGCATTATTTAACTCACTTTCAACAGAGGTGGACATAATTATTTACATGATTCGTTGACCTATTCTTTAATCTATTTTTAACACTAAAATAATTTTCTTCGAGCTTTTCGGCAATCACCATCAAACCATGGTTTAACCATTTCATATTCAGTTTTTTTACTAACTTGAGGATTTTTCCAGTTACAAACACCAATATTCTGTGCTGCCTTAACACAAACATCACTTAATTTAGAGCAGAATGAATCAACACCGTCAGTACAAACATCAGATTGAAGGCTTTCAAGCTTTCGAGATAGATCGAATAATGATCGACAAACAATTTGCATATATTCACCAGCTTTATCATGAGACCACCGAAAAGACAAATAACATGGTTTATTTTTAACATTATCAGTAAAGTTAAAATCATCTTTACAAGAAACATTAGAATCTAATAACAAATTAGGCTGTGAAAACTGCAATGTACTTCGAAAAGTTAAGATAAGGGGACAGTGTACATCAGAAAGACATCTATCGAACGTATCCACTTGAAAATCACAAATATTATCAAAGAGGGTATAGGACACCAGTGCGTAATCAACAGAGCTACAACCGCCATTTTTATTGTAACAGGTAAATTGGCCAATATTCTTATCATTTCCAAATCTACCATTAACAATTTTGAAATCAAAACTTTGACATACAACAATAAGCTGCTTTCCATTATTATTCACATGACTATCCATATTACACCTCATTGTTTGATGACCATTATTATTCAAGATAGTACGAATATCATTGATATCATCAGAAGAAAGAGGACCGTGGATACCTGTCAAATATTTATCATCATCTAAAAAATCATCCAACAATCCTGTTCTGGCATTAAAATCACCAACAACACAAAATGGAAGGTCAAATCTACTACGAATATCAATAATGTCCTGAATAAGGTTATACAACCTAGTGAAATATTGAATATCGTGTCTGAACTTAACTAAATGAAAGTCCTTGGTACGATGGAATCGAATGCCCTGTTCTTAAAGTCTATACATTATTTAGTTACACCTCTATGTAGTATTTTTAATTTGTTAATACAATTTTCTAGTTCCCCGAACATCGTACCCATATGGGTAATTAGTCATTTCATCTAAATATAGACCCATTTCCGTTTCATCGGTATTTTCTAAGTTGTTTGAAAAATTGGTTCATAAATTAAAACGTTTATTGTCTTATTTATATCATAATGACATTATATCTAAAAAGCACTTTGGTTTTAGACCTATATCAACCTATATGTCATTCATTGGCTTTGTGATAGAATAGCTAGTACGTTGGAGAATAAAAAAATTCTTAATGGCATTTCTCTTGATCTTCAAAAGCGTTTTATTGTATAAACCATGATATTCTTATAGACAAGTTGAGAAATTACAGTATAAGAGGTACTGCCTTAGATTGGTTCTAGAACTACCTTCACAGTCGCAAAGAGTATGTACATATAAATGGGTATTCATCCCCTTTACAAAATGTTAATATTGTTGTTCCTCAGGGATCTGTTTTGGGCACTTTGCTTTTTATTATGTATATAAAAGACTTACAGTTTATCAGCAATATCTTAGATTCAGTTTTATATGCAGACGATAGTAATTTTTGTATAACCAGTGGTTTTAGCGAACAAAGTTGAAACTAAATATTGATAAAACGTCATGCATGGTATTCAACACCAAAAATAAACTTATTGATTTAAATTGTATGAAGGTAAAAATCGCTGGTTTTGATAATCCCACTTGTAAATACAACTAAATTAATGGGGGGATAATATTAGATGAACATTTGACCTGGAAATAATTATCACGTACATGAATATGTTGTAAAATATCCACAGTAAGTGGTGCAATCAGTAGAATAATTGCAATTGTCCCCACACACCTCCTAAATGTATATTTCACCATGATTTTGCCTCACCTTATGTATTGTAATATTTAATGGGGAAATTGTGCAAAACATATTTTAAATTATATTCATATTCTTCAAAAACGAGCCATCAGGATAGTTACGAACTCTACGACTTACCCTAAATTCAGATCCTTTGTTTTAAAAATAGATTTATTTATCAACTATGTATGATATTCATAAATTTGTAACCTGCACATTACATGTAACAATAACACCTTGCCAAAAGTTCTGGATAGTTGTTTCATTAAGAAAAATTGTATTTATAATATGAGACAGAAGTACAGAACAATATTGTGTATGTTCCTAATTATAAATATAACGTCTCTATAGATGTACTATCAAATACTCGGGGCCGATCATGTGGAACAATCTGTCGAATACCTTGACATGTAGCCAAAACCTTTCGGTTTTTAAGCAAACATATAAAAATCATCTTTTAAATTTATGTTAATTTATTTGCCATCTCACTTCCTCTCACATTCCCTTTTCACATCATTTTGTTTTCATATTTAAGTTGTAGTTCTATTGTTACTTAGTTCCTATTCTGTGAAGTTTTATTTATATACTCCAGTGAACGACCTTAGAAAGGCCTTTAGACTATGTCAATCCCACCACTATATGTTATCAGTGTAGTAAAATCACGCGAAACCGTTATAACGGTATAGCGTTATTTTCGCTGCGAGTTACGTAACCCTCGCACAGCAAGCTCGAATTCCGGTTCTACGCTCCAGTGAATTTCACAGTCTCTTATTAGTCGTTCGCCCGAATTTGCTACTCGCCACAAGCACACGCTCACACATACACACACACGGCCGGTGTAGCGGCACATACGGTTCTCCGGCAGATACCGTTCTAAAAACGGCCAAGAACACTATCTGCCGGCGGATCGTGTTCCAACCAGGTTCCAACCCCGGCAGATACCGTACCTATTTCTCTTCGGCAGATATCGTTCTTGCTATCGTTTCTCTGTACTATAAAAAGTACGTACGTGCACACTTGCCGCGAATTATGGAGTGTGGTGCTACTACTAACTCTGTTAGTTCGAAAAAGAGGTGTAGCTTTAATTGAGAGCTACCTCAAAAATTCAACGACAATCTCAACGAACAATAACATGACGAAGGCTATTCGTAGAAAGGCCAAGAAGTTTATTCTCAAGACTCAAATATGATGATGATGAGGCCCTATGTCTTCACTGTTGGGGCATGCGGAGCTGGTGGAGACGCCAGCTCGCGCTCGGCTCCTACTCCTAGCTCCCCGGAAGGTGGTGGCCAACCCTGCGGAGCAGCAGCGGCTGCTGAAACGATGGCACGACGAGAACGGTAATTATAATTTATATCATCTACCACGGTATTACTGAATAAAAATCTTTTCGAGCCTCATGTTTTGTCTTTCTGTTAATGCCCACAATCAAATTAATGTTGATTAATTTGGCAATTGAAGATTGACTTGACCTTACATTTTTGCGGGGGACTGGCTAGACAGGATTGGCTTCGTGAGTGTAAAAAAAAAAAAATAATTGGCTATAGGCTATGCCTTTTACATCACGAAGCCAGGCGTTCATCCCCAGCAGGCAGCAATCTAATTGAGCACGGGTTAGCATAGACCGAAAATTCTGTCTCTCGTTCGTTAGCTCTTCACTTAGTGAAGAGCCGACCCTATCCAAATAAGAGGCTAACGAACGAGAGACAGAATTTTCGGTCTAGGGTTAGCAGGACATGGAAATACTCTGAAATGACACTTTCCGCGACTCCCGCGGACCGACAGGTCCTTCACCACAGCGTTTCCTCCTAGGGAAACTTTTGGAATTAGTAGGCTACTGTATGTCTTTTTGATCGTACATATTTTTACAAAAAAATTTTTTAAAAGAGCATAAGAAATTTCCAAGAACTAACCAGTGTTTGTGTATCCATGCCTCCTTTTGTCATGCAGATATAAAATGGCGGCTGCGTGCGACGGGGCGCGATACAACCATAATTGAATCTATCCGTCGCCAACAGCGCAAAGCAATTTAGGAAAACCAGTATTTTGTACACAAATGTATGCCAAATGTTGTACGTCAATTAGGGTAAAGCTGCTATGAGTACAGGCTGTATTAAAAAGGTTACCTGACATCATACTGATGTCAAGATATGAATTATAGGTGACTGTTGACTATAAAATAACATTGCTTATTTTATCTTTCAGATGGTGTCATGTTGTCGGCAAAAACATAACTTGTACTGAATGTGGCCAGACGCACCAAGGAGGTGCAATGCAATATTCGGTTGTGCCTGTGCAGGGCAAGGGCAAAACTATGCAGGATTCCTGGGAGATGTTTGTCGGCACTACCGACTTCAGTTGTGTATACATGTGACAAGTGGTGAGTGAATTAAATGGAAGTCCAACCTTGAGTACAATATTTCAATGAGAACTATACTATTCCAGAAAGAAGTATGCAGATAATGTTGGCAAAGTTTATCATCTCCCAGTAGTACCTGGGGGGCTGCCATTTTGACATATCATAAGGAATTGTACATATTCCAATAGGAAATGTAAGGAAGATATTTTAATCATTGAGTGAATAGGTCCTGTTCAATAACACAAATTTCCGTGGTGGCTCAGTGGTAGAGCGCCCACCTCATGAACGGGAGTTCGTGGGTTCGATCCCCGACCGAGTCATACCAAAGATTTTTTAAAAAAAATGGGACCTTCTGCCTTCTAGTCAGGTGCTCAACGTTTTAGAATGAAGAAGGGTAATAATAACTTTATGTTATGCAGGGCCCGCTATGAGAACAGTTCATAAGAGCTGAAGTGGCTACCCTGGGTAAATAAGAATTATTATTATAATTATTATTTGTGATGAAACTTATGTATTAGGATGAATATAAATATATGTCAACAAAAATGTCTCAATTTCTTTTAGAATACGGCAATTAATTTGAGTAGAAATTCATATTTCTGGCCCTGTCTAAAATAACATAATGTATGCAGACTGCATTCTCACCATTGTTGGCTCAAAACAGATTCACTCATATTTTGCCACTGTTGGCGCCTTTTAATCTGGTCTAGAGTTAGGCGAGTGTGAGTACATCACCAGTCTGTTGTTTATGTAACTTTTTGAAGATTTGTAAATATGTTGTTTTTTTTTAATTTAGAAGAATCTTATACATTTATTGTAAATAAAAGGATCCTTTGTTCCTATTACATTTTGAATTGAAAAGATAAAGCATTGAAAAAAGATAAGACTTTTATCTCTTTCTTTTAAATACAGTGGATATTTCCAGTCACAGAAATTGGCATCACCACATATTCTAAATGCACCAGATATGCTCTGGATTGCAATTAATCGATGGCAGGAGGAGCAGGTTGTTGGGAAGATGTGGCATGAGGAAGACCTACCAAAGAATGCCAACCACCTTGAGGTGCACCACATTCTTGATGTCATGGCATCGAATGGCGTTCTGGTTGAATATAGATTAAACAGTTTGGTTGTAAGTTACAATGTACCCAATTGTACAGAAATTTGAAACCAATTGATCATAACAACAAAATATGCACAGTCCTTCGGTTGTTGGCTGTCTTAAACTCAATGTAAGAGATCAGGTGGGGCATCTGTTTGTAGTTCTGAAGATTACTTTGAAGACGGGACATGCTACACATTATTTTAGACAAGATATATCTTTCTTACATTATTGAAAACAAAGTTGTTCATGTTACCTTGGTTGTAATGCTGTTAATGTTAGATTAATTCGCTAATTTTTCGGTGAAGACTCAAACTCAACTGACAGATGTTGAGCAAATTCTTCATTCACTGATGCATAACTTTGAAGACTAGATGTACATAATTCTATTGGGAAAACGCAAATTATTGAAGTCAAACCATAACTCCAACCAAGATACAGTCTATCAGGAGGCTGATGTAATTACAACAGTGTTTGATAAGATAGTTACCCACACATAGTATGATGTTATTTGAAGGTGTCCATGTTAAGATGAAACATTACGGGTCAATGAACTTTGAATTTGGACAAATTTTGCATTTTTCATGTATTTCATCTGGTTTTGGTACTGTTATCTTTATTATGTCTAGTAGGATATGGTGTAGAACTTGGTTTCTGGGGTCAGAAATGATGTACACATCTGTTTAATGATACTTTTTTTCCCTTAATCATATTTCACGCTTAACAGCTGCATAGATGTCGAGTGGCCATTATACTTGCCTAGTTATGAACCAAGAAGGTTGGTACCACATCGATGACGGCAAGGTCCGTGTGACAGACCCAGTCCTGTCAGACCCAGCCATATATTTGGTTGGGTACACCAAAGGTAAGAAACATGTACATTTTATTTGTTATAATTTTCTTAACTGAAATGGGGTGTGTAATCTTATTCAACATTTAAAGCGGAAGTTCACCCTGGAATTAAATTTGATATGAGTGAAGGTTTGATGAAAATCATCTGAAAAAAAATGAAGTTATGAAAGTTTTGATACTTTGAATGCTTTATGCGAACTTTTCTCACATGTTGTGTAGATTAAATTTCCTAAATTGTCAATATTTCAGAAGAATATTAATTATTTTCCCGATGCTGTTGATATATCATCAAAATTATCATATTTATGCCTCTATGAAATACATGTAGATCTGTTCCTCTATTAAGAACCATGAAAAAGGATAAATTGATGGAATTTATAAACAACTCATGGGAGAGCTGCTCACAAGTAATGTCACAAAATCAAAATGTTAAGAATTCCAAACTTTGTTATTCTTTGGTAGATTTTCTTAAAACCTTCACTCATATTTTTCATATATTTTTCTGCATTTTTCAGAACTAATTAAATTCCAGAGTGAACTTGTGGATGCAAGTTGCTTAGAGTTTATCTTGAATTTCCTTAACTATTTCCTATTGGTTTTGTCCTTTTCAATTTGTAGGAGATTCCTTTCCCATAGAACATGTAACATCTCCAAAGCTCGACGAAAGTTGGAAAGAGCAGGTAAATATAATATTAGTCGTCTCCTTTTAAGAAGAATTTGACATCTTCATTATGCAAGGGATTTTTTTTTCACTAACATGTGTTAATCTTTGGAGTTATTCGCTATAACTATTCCATAACATATTAGTTATCAGCAGATATACCCTTGATGCCAAATCTTGCTAGTTACTAAATTGCAACATTGCTACAACTAGATGTACGTAGGCTGAAAATTTCAATTTGCCTTATAATAATGTTCTCACATGTATAACTTTTCTGAAAAACAAAAATTCCCAAGTTATAAATGACTTAGCACTGCTCATTTGGTTATCACTAAGCATATGTTACCAGGCCTTTCGTTGTTTTTGTGAAAGGTGCGCATGCTCAGGCAGTTATCGTACATGTATAGCAACCACATCTGTCTGAGAATGCGCTCTCTGCATCTTCAAATTTGATACCACATTGTAAACTTCTGACAAAGACAGAGGATTGCTGTCAAACATTTGCGTAAACAACAATAAATTCATTGGCCACTCTTAATCTATTGCTGTTTTTTATTTTGGACAAATACAAACAACCTTTGCAACTCTCTTTTTAAAATAATATGCAGTGAAAGAAATTGGATGAGAGAATAATAATGATTTAATTGACTCAATGACCCTCTACTACGCCTTGCTGCTAACCCGCCTCTTTGGTCTAGTACTTAAGGCATTTGGAGTTTAATCCATGTCTAATCCAACACGGACTACTTTAAATACATTAAATTCCACAAATTTAGAGTAAGGCAGATACAAAGTAATAGAGCTGACAGGTTCATGTAGTAAAAGTGTAAGTCAATAGCATAAATCAAAATCAGATCAAAAGTTAGCCTACTAGAAACAACTAAAATGTCAGATCAGAATGTATGATAAAATGAAGAAAAATATAAATGAAATAAGCCAGAGCTTTTAACTGGGGCCTGACCTGTACATTCATCTCCATGTTAATGGGCATTACAAATTGAAAATGGGAAATTTGTTTGCCTTCAAAAAAATTATATTACATTTTGCAATTATTCTGAATAAAGAATACCATAATTACCCACCATAATTACCCACCATAATTACCCACCATAGGTGTAGATATTTTCATTACCTGATCTATGGATCTTTTTTCTTTTACTGTTTACACAACGTGAATTATTGTTGTACCATACAGTATGAAATTGTGTTAGAGTCTTAGAGAGGAAATATTAATATTATTTTTAACGTAAATCAATTGGAATGTTTTTTTTCATCTAACTTAATCAAATTTCTTGAAATGTTTCCATTTGATACAGCTTCCTGCTATCTTCTCACACCTTGGAAAGGTGATCGCAGGCGATGTGCATTAAGTGGTTCTTAACTGGTCTGATAGTATAATGTTCTTGTGAACTAAAGACCATTCAAGGGACCAGCTTTAAACTTGGCTGTGTATATGCATATGGGAGTGACAATGATCTGATATGATGCAGAGATGCCAACCGTTCCGGAATATGCATGAGGTCAAAATTAAAATGTGAATTACGCAACGGTTGAATGCTTGTGAGAGAAAACATGACAACAATAACCATGCTCTCCGCTATTCACTTGTCATGAAAGCCTTGAAATCCACCTCATACATATTCCGGAACAGTTGGCAACTCTGATGATGTGGGAGTCAAAGGTCAATGGTCACAGAGGTCATTATTTTAAAAGTTTACATGTTAGGTGTGTAATATATTTCTTAAGTGATAATGGCAGAGGCATAACTTTTGACTGCACGTAGTCGAGACTTCATTTAGTTTGGAATAGTCATACCCCTCTTATGCATTGGTGGCACAAGGTATTACCAAACTTAGACTGTGTAACTTTCCATTTTTATATTTAGAACATTGCGACTACAACAAAAACATTATTGATAACTGGGAAATATGGATAGCATTATTTAATATGATAGCCTTTCTAACAAATATTATTTCATATTTCATATTACAGGTCTGTCTGGCTGCATGATCTGCTACATGTACATGGTGTGAAATGGCGTTCAATCATGGGGCATAGCAATGTGCCGGACGAGGTAAGACGGATCACGAAACGTCACACACCTGATCTTGTACAAAATCAAGATTTGCATGTACGTTCCAGTTCATATATATATTTACTTTTATATTCCTACAAACATGTACATGTATCAGTTGAACCTATTCTGACTGTTCTGAAGAAAATCTGTTGCTGCTGCAAATCGTGTTGATTACTAATTTACGAAACATGTAGTCGCATGTTGTCACACAAATTTTTTTTTTTTTTTTTTTTTTTACAGAAATGGGCGTTTTGCATACATTGGAATAAAAAATATTGTTTTTCTAAATTGCTCCCTAATACTTCCATTTGTGTATTTAAGACCTTTGATTTCTTTTTCACATGATCGAGGTTCAAAGAACTTTGACCATGTTGTGGTATCAACATTGAAATCTTAACCAAGGTTAACTTTTTGAAATGTGATCATAAATTTGAAAGTTAGTATGGATCTACTTCATGAAACTTGGACATATGGGTAATCAATTCAAAGGTCATTTTGGGTCAACGAACTTTGACCACATTGTGGTATCAACATCAAAAACTTAACCAAGTTATGATCTTGAGTTTTCAAGGTAATATTGAAAGTATAAATCCCTATCGCATAAAACTTCATTATATCGTTATCAAGAATTGGCAAATAGGTGAATGAAATTTCATGTCACTAGGCAAAGGTCAAAGGTCATTTGAGGTCAATGAACTTGTATTTTATTATCAAATGAATTTTTTATTGGAAAATTATTCATCTTAGTTGTTTTCAAAGTCAGCACTGCTGCTAAATTAAATCATGTAATGCAGGCGAGACTGCCAGAGGTATTCCACTTGTTTTTTTATCTTATCTTTCATGCTATTTATCTTGTGTCTCCAGCACATTTGTACAAAATACCCTGGTGAATTTGTTAAAAGGTTAAAACAAGGAGTTTCACCACTTCAGAATTTGATATCAACAACCTTATTGTTCATTTTCATATCAAAAGGTCGAGCATGAACTAGTGAAAAGAATACAACAGAAGTATCTTCTTCATGAAGAACCCAAGTTGGGGTAAGCTGTACTTTGCAACTTGTCAGGGGTTAAATGTGATTTAGAGGATACTCTAAAATAAAGTCCTATAGAAGTTAAAGAGAAAATCACCCTGGAATTTAATTGGTTTTAGAAAAAGCAAAAAACAATAAAATAAAAATATCAGTGAAGGTTTGAGAAATATATCAAAGACCAACAAAGCAATGAATATTCAAATTTCTGATTTTGTAAACATTCAATAAAATTGGAACCTTTACAAATGTGTTATATAATAATTTTAATAAATAATTAACCGTGTTCACCTGTATGAAACCATTTTTTCTGTCCTTTTTCTTATCTCATTGTACAAAATTTTTGTGCAAGTTATGTATTCCATGGCCTGGGTTAAAAAGCTGGTATTAAATTGATGTAATTTGAGGCTCATAATTAAACAGAAAATTTCCATATCTCGCTTTCTTTCTAACCCTATAATTGTATGGCAGAGGTAAATATTTCCCTTTTGAACTACACCAAGTGTACCTTTTTAATAGACTTATAAAGCTTTGCTGAAAGACCAAATTAATTCCATTTCAGTGTACATACATGTGCATATTCTAATTCTCTTATTATCGTACTCATTATCTAACACTTGTCATTATGTAAACAGTATTCATTTCTTTGTACGAATTATCACATCTCTCATATCCATTGTAGGAACTTGTTCAGGCTCCCCCCAAAAAGACTCAATGTTCCAGAGAAGTTACTGCAACAACTGTCTGCATGGCAAATACCACAGTAAGTATTAGAATCCACAATCCATGTTTTTAGGAGGATATTTATGCCCCTTGGTATTACAAGGTCAGGAATATCATTTAATGGTTTCCTTCTTATTTGTTTTCGTAGAGGTGTGAATTATTTTGTACACATCTCCAAAGAAATAAATGCTATACTCTTTCTAATATGCAAGTATTTCTCTCTTATGATCATATTTTTTAGGCTTAGTACAGAATGCTGGTATCTGCCGGTGTAGCGGCACATACGGTTCTCCGGCAGATACCGTATCCACCGGCAGATATCGTTCTACCTCGGAACCATATCTGCCGGATAAGGTGTATTGTATATTGGCAGATTTGTACGAGACACTCTCGTGCCTAAATAATAGACCTGTCTAAGTGATTCAAATTTATGGATGTTTCTTTCCTGGGGACCTAGTAACGAGGTATTCCATTAACCTGTTATTAATGAATGAACTACATTACTTGGAATCCAGTTTGCATACATTATTTGTTGCTATGTCTTGGTACGGTATCTGCCGGGGTTGGAACATGATCCGCCGGCAGATAGTGTTCTTGGCCGTTTTTAGAACGGTATCTGCCGATCCCCGTATCTGCCGATCCCCGTATCTGCCGCTACACCGGCTTAAAAGAATTGTTCGGCATTTATCTCTTGTGCAATCTTGTTCAAAAATAAAATGTACCATAACATGCAGTGAAGGTAACTGATATGTCTTCAGAATTCAAGTACTCATAAGATCTCAACGTAGTGAACAAGCACACTTATTAAAAAAATAAAATATATACAGCCAGAGGCAAAGGCACATTTCTAAGCATTCCTCTATGTTCATGCTAAAACATCATCTCCCAACTTTTACCTGTATATCAATCCATGCAGTTCGAGATACATAAGTGAGGTTCTTGTTCCAGAAGCAGTTCAGTCCCTCGTCTCATTGGTATGTGTAACCAGGGATACCCGTAGAGCAAGTTAAATTACGTACTTTCTTCCCATGCTGCTAAATATGTGCTATATGTTCTGTTCAGGTGTTTCAACAAATTCAAACATTATTGTTTGGCAACTTTTGCTCTGAGAAGACACAAGAAATGTAGATGCACAAATACATGTGAACAAAACAAGAACGGTGTACAGTATAACTCATTTGCAAACGATAGTTCATCTTTTGTGCTCTTTAAAAACAAATTTGAAGAGTTTAATGGTTATAGGGATTTAGTAAGAATACATAGGCACTAACTAATGATTAAAAGGTTCTTATAAACTGTGAACCACAATTTAAGGTATAGAAATTATGTGTTAAACAAGTTCTCAGACAAGGTATTCTTGTCTGACAATGGCAACATACAGACAGATACTCTCATTATATTAGGGAGCTTGGGATTAAGGCAATTACCTCATAGAGTGGACTGTAATATAATAACAGGCCATATAACTTCTGTTTAGTACCATAAGCATAGGGAACAAGTAATGTGATCTATTCCTGGTGTTATTGGATTGATTCTATTACAATTCATATTGCAATTTAGTGGTAAACTTTCTAATGTATTTTTAATTATATATTTTTGGAAGTGCCATCAGCATCATATGTGATGGACCTAGGTGCTTAAGTGTCAGTAGCAGGTACCAGAGCAGCCTTAACGGCAAAATACAGATTTTTACAAAGATTCAAACTAAAAATTAGTGTAGCGACCACTCTGCTTGTTTTTATAGTATTTGAAAAATGACCAATATAACTGATATTATTCCATCTTACCAAGACTATTTTGAAACCCAACTTTAAAAGAAGAATATATAGGCATAAAATTTTTAATTTAGTTATAGGTTTTTATTTCTGCTTATCTTGTTTAGTCTTTGTTTTTCATTGTTTCCTTTTCAATGCAGATGAGCTGGAATAAGTGAAGTCGATGGATAAAACAACCTAGAGCAATCTGTATGAAGGGTTCTATACAGCTCTATAGCAGCTTCATGAATATTTTCTATGTTGTACATGACTTCCATGAATGGTATAAAAGTAGTTATGCTTTTCATACACTCGCAAACAAAGTTCAAGGGGATATATAGGAGTCAGCATGCATCAGAGTTGGCGACAGATGTTAAACTTTTAAACAAGACACATTGTTCCACAGTAGCCGAATATGACCGCTTGGTCTATTTGCCAATTAGTCTATATGATAGCCAAATTGTCTAATTCCATTTTCGTCTAATTTTCAAATGAATGTTTGGCCTATTTCCGACTGTTACAGGAATTTAGACCAAGTGGACATTTGATGAAATAGACATTAGACGAAATGGGAATAAGACAAAATGGTGAATTATAGGCGAAGTGGCAATTAGACAAATAGGTTATTAGACAACTGGTTGTAGACAAAATGGAATTCGACCAAGTGGGATGAGACCAAGCGGGCATTTTTATGTCTCCGCCCACCGAAGGTGGGTGCCGGAGGCATTATGTTTTCGGGCTGTCCGTCCGGCCGTCCGTCCCACTTCTCGTTACCGCGATATCTGAAGAATCATTTGAGGTAGGAACCTCAAACTTGGTACTAGTATGTATCCCCATACGTAATAGATTTTGGGGTAAGTAGGTCAAAGGTCAGAGGTCAATTTACATGAAATTATATGAAATTACTGGTTTTTAGCCTCGTTACTGCGATATCTCTAGAACTGTTTGAGGTAAGAACTTCAAACGTGGTACTAGTATGTATCCCTATACGAAGATGAACTGATTAGATTTTGCGGTAAGTAGGTCAAAGGTTACAGGTTGCAGGTCTCAGCGGCCAATTTACATGATATTAATACAGTTTTTGGCTACATTTCCACGATATCTCAAGAACAACAGATTATATTGCTTTATAGTCAGGAGGTCAATTAGTAATATAGGATTTTAGTGTTTTAAATCACAATTTCGCAATAACCATTTGATGAATGCGCATCAACTATATTATACTTAGTAAACGAAGAAGCTTGACTGGGGAGGAATTTTTAATTTGTAAACAAATCTTTCGGCATATTACTCCCAGTGTTAAAGATCGTATGCTCGATCTGTAATGAAAAACACAAGTCAGAAAAAATTGGAACCAGCGGGATTCGAACCTGTCATCTACTGCTTGCCGGGCAGCGACTTAACCACCAGGCTATTCTGGTTCACGGCCAAGTCACGACGAACTAGAATCAAATACCCAAGATCCTCTTCTTTCTGACTCATTAATATTCAAACGGTCCGCCGTAGACAATGGTTAGTAAACGAAGAAGCTTGACTGGGGAGGAATTTTTAATTTGTAAACAAATCTTTCGGCATATTACTCCCAGTGTATATTATACTTGTTGGTGATCAGGAATTATCTGAATACAAGCGGAGGCATATTGAAGACGCAGTCGTATCTTTTGCTTGTTGAAAGAGGCTTTTAAAAGCTCAAATACTGTTTTGTCTGAACAAAGGACTGTATGTAAATTTGTTATACAATAACATTCATAATGGAACAGCTAGAAAGTGCTTCAATCTTTAATTTTCTGGTTGAAAAGGGTGATTTTGTTACATTTTGTGTGAAAAGACTAAGCCACCAGATGTACTGTCTTTTCTAAACAATTTTTTTTTTCTTTTGCAAACAATTATTTTCTCTGGGATGCACCATTCCATTAAAAGACACTTTCATTGATTTTGTGTTTAGTTTGATTGTTATATAGAAATATCTAAAATCATGTTTGTCATACAAAAACATTCATTTATGCTCCAGCAGCTAACATTTACTGTATTCTTTATTTTTTTTTAAACGTGATTTTGCTACGTTCTGTGTGATTTGTATGCTAAGACTAAGCTACAAGTTTAGTACTACAGTTGTATTATGGTTCCTACCATTAATTTTTTCATGATGAATATGAAATTTAGGTTTTGGGACGTCTATTGATATGTTGTTATTGCAAATGATACAAGCGTAACCCAAATGATGCATGTTAGAACAAAACCCAACCTGCTGATATCTCACAGACAAATGTAACATGAGTAACCATAATGTGAGTAACCATGATATCGGTCAATTCTGAAAAAAAAATTATAGGTCCAGTGATATTCTAAGCCTGCCAGTGAAAGTCTTTATAGCATATTTCTTTGAAAATGGTAAACTAATTTTTCAAGAAAGTCTAATTTTAGGACACTTCATACCCCAGAAATGATGTCTCCTTTTACTGATGCTTAGGCAATATATTAGGCAAACCTTAGGCAAACCAATATATGAATTACAAAAATATTCATCAAAAGAAAGAGCAAACAAATATTGATTAATGGAAATTTATTTATGCTGCAGTACCTTAAACTTTCTTGAATTTGGAATGAAATGAAATACACTTTTTGCAAATTTGAGAATAAAAAAAAAGATTCATTTAGGCCTTCAGGACATCTTGGGTATCTTTGGGTTTTGAGCCCTTCTTGAAATTTATGCATGTCCAAATTTTGTAACATTAGTAACCAACACATTAGTTGCGCTAGTAGTAAATAAAATTCAGTTTCTAAGGTTTTAAGGTACTCCAATATGTATGCATTGAGGTAACTAAAACTTAAGCCGATCTTTAGTTTTGGTAAATCTCCAAAAGTGCATGTCACTATTCCAATTCATTATTAGATTATATGAATGTGTGTGCCCTAAAACGGTTATGATGTGAAGGATAAGAAATAAAAGTGTGTTTTATTGGATAAATTTAACAATTTTCCATCAAAATTTATTTATAGCGGGTGCCCAATCAAAATGAAATATCTGCGTATTTTTGTCGTTAATATAAAACCCCTTCTCAACCATGGAATGGGCTGAAAATTTATAGTCTTTGTCTGTACCTTTCTAATAGCCAATTACTAAATTTTAAAGTAAGTGTTCAAAGGGCTATTTTTAAAGAAAAATATTACAGAGAGAGGGCCCTAGATGCCAATTTAAATTCTAACGGTTGAAAAACTTCCAACTTTGAATTCTAGCGGCTGAAAAATCATCCAATGACCACTACACCTTTGTAATATAGGAATGTTAGATGATACTCCAGTATAATTCACATTACTGACCCTTTCAAAGCTTTAGACAGGCATTACTTAGCTAATACTTGTAGTAAGAGAATGTTTTATGTTTTATGCCCATTTGTGTAAAGGTAAGTTTTACATCATATTCATGGATATGGTTTGAAGGGGAAATCAAAGAATCAAGATTGTATAGACACAAAATAAAAAGAGTTTTTCACAGAAATGATACAGTGTTTTCTGTGTTTTGTAGATGGAGTGAGGATGTGTCAAAATGCCTAATACCACATCTTATTTTATCATTATTTAAAATTGCTGTGTTGGCCTCTTGGACATTGATCGAGTAATATTAACTGTAAAATAACGATAGTTTTATTCAATACCAATGTGAACCATCAAATGATGTCCAGTGATGTAGATAATACGAATGTCTTATGTTTAACATAAATCTGAATAAAACCTTTTTCGGTTACAGTTACATCTAGATCGGTAATCTCACTATGATGGTAGCGGAAACTGTAAACCAATTTTTGTTTTTCTTCTTTTTTTTCAATTTATTATAGTTGCAGAACATGATTCCAACAGATTTCGGGAGAGGCAAATCTGACCTGACTTTTTCTTGGGGGATATTCCATTCCATTCCAGAATCTTCTGTGATTACAGTTAACCTATCACATTAAGAAATGGCCTAAAATTGATATTATCAAATTGTGAAATTATTAGGATCTAGGATTGGTTTATTTTAAAGACACTAAATAATGGCCATTTAACAGCAAACTCGTGCGTCATTCACTTAGGAGTAATTAGGTAGGGCTACCATTACGAGCAAAACTTGGGTGACAAAATAATTCCAGTATTAAAGGGATAGTCTAGTCCGAAAACTAGTTGGTCGGAATAAAAGTAGAACCAAAAAAGAAAGTTTCGGATTTTTTTTTTATTTAGTGCTTTTTATTTGTCAATAACTTAAAATCTTTGACATACTAGTAAGCAAAATGAAATACAGCAAATTCAATATCTTTTTACAAAATAGTGGATACATTTACAACTCCTAAAATACATAACATTTTTCATCTTCTTTCTCTTTGAGAGCAATAAAATGATATGTCAGAATTATATATGGGTTTTTTAAACTTGTTTCTTACGTTTGTAATCGATAACACGCAAATTGCGATAACGTCACAAGCGATCTTTTATCCCATTTGTTTAGTATCATCGGATGCAGAGATGCCAACTGTTCCTTTTTTGCAGTAATTTATATTGTTTTTAATTTTAAAAATACTGCAGGTTTCGTAAAAATATATTTCCCATAATTGTATTGTACACATTGTCTATTGCAGAAAAATGAAAATTCTATTTTTCTACCCAAAATACCTTTTTTCACCCCTAAAAATACTTGAATTCGTTTTATGAGGTTGGCATCCCTGTTAAAGAAGGAATAGATCAATCACATACAGGGGTTGTCTAGAATATGTTCCATAATGCAGTGTATTGTGTCTAATTATTTTCTTAAGAGAAATATTTTGGTATCGTTTTAAATAAATATCTAATGGGAAAGGAGCTCATATGATACATAATCGCAAGTTGCCATTCTGCCAATTTCTATCTGATTAATTTTAATTAGGCCTACTTTCACTTTAATAGTCCACATTCGCCAAATTTATTTCGGTATGTAAAACATTGCGCATGGCAGCTTTAGGGCTGAATTAAGTACAATTTACATCAATCATGACTGAAACAAGAGTACTACACAAAAGACAAAACTCTGCTTTAGATACCGTATTCACAGACTACTAACAGTAGGATTAAGAAATTGAATTTAACAAATAAGGATTTTGTAATATGGTTTCATCAATCTGTCAGGGAGAATATTTGTTTCATAAATTATGATTAGAGCAAAGGAAATGAATTGGTTTGCACACTTCCAAGGTATTGTGCGGTATAAGTAATTCACACCCCGGAGGGGGCGACCTAATTTTGGCGCCCCTAAGTTAAAGATCTATTTGACATCCCCTAACTTTATGGTCAATTTGGCGCCCCTAAGCTTGAAAATAAATTTGGTGCCTCCTAATTGTAAGATCAATATGGTGCCCCTTACTTTAAGAACAATTTGGTGCCCCTCCCATTATTTTTCTTTCCCCTCTCTTTTCCTTTTTTCTCTCCCCTTTCTTTCTTTTCCTCCCTTTTTTCTATTTTCTCTCACTATCTCCCCTTTCTTTTTTTTCCTCCTCCTTTTTGGAGCCCCATCACCCCTATCCGGTTACCACTCACACAGATCTATATATAAAATGGCCACTGAGTAAGCGCGAAGGGGCGCCAAAAAGGGTAGAAAATTGAGAAAAAGAGGAGGGAAAGAAGAGTGAGAAAAGAGAAAGATAAAGGGAAAATTTAAGGCAACAAAAATAGATGAGAAAGGAGAACGGGGAAAAGGAAAAAGAAAAAGAGAAGGATTAAACAGAAGAGGGGGATATAATAAGAAAATACAAAAACAAAAAAGGAAAGAAAAATTAGTGAGAGGGGTGCCAAATTTACCTTAAACTTATAATAATAATAATAACGGTCATTTATAACGCGCTATTCACGAAAGAGTATCATAGCGCTTACAATTCACAATCAAATATACATGTACATGTATACAAAAGAACTCATGGGCACCATATTGATCTTAAAATTAGGTGCCTGGGAGGTGTCATATTTATCTTAAAATTAGGGGGCACCAAATGCATCTTACACTTAGGGAGGGGCGCCAAAATTGATATTAAAATTAGGGGCGCCAAATCGATCTTTGGGGCACCAAACTGACCTGAAACTAAGGGGCGCCCACTGATCTTAAATTTAGGGGCGACAAATCGAGATGTAACTTAGGGAGGGGCGCCAAAGTAAGGGTGTACCAGTGGCAAAAATAACGGAATTAATTTAAAAGATATTGTATGTTCAAAGGAACATTGCCTTAATTAACCCCTCCTAAAAATAATAAAAATGACAGGTTTCAATTAATTCTGGGTATTTTTATGGATTTTCAATAATGCACATTTTGATTTAATCTGAATTTTAAATAATTCCTAATAATTTATTATTAAAGTTGCTGATATCTGACAGATGTACATACCTCAGGAATGGGGGGCTTAGGGACGCAATTACAAATGACGGGGCAGTTACAAATTGACTTGGGTCACGTCTTTCGGATGGTGACGTTAAAGGTCGGTCCACACAGACGTAAATAATCATATCTGCTTGATACACGTATTAAAACCTAACTATTCATTCATTCATTTTCGCCAGTGCCACCAATTAGACACGAGAGTGTCTCGTACAAATCTGCCAATATACAATACACCTTATCTGCCGCGACGTGGAACCAAATCCGCCAGGGAACCATATCTGCAACGTCAAACCCGGCAGATATGGTTCCGAGGTAGAACGATATCTGCCGCTAGGAACGATACCTGCCGGCAGATACGGTATCTGCCGGAGAACCGTATGTGCCGCTACACCGGCCGAGCCGAGCAGCAGTATACACATACTACACAGTGTAGTATACGCAGCGCTCGAATACATACACCATGTACACCCCATGCATATCACACAGACAAACTCGGTTTTGGTTTTGAAACGAATTAAGCGAAGACGGCTGTTACACACATCTAATTTTGTTCTAGTCAGATTCTGGAAAAAGCTGTTTAATATTTGTGACTGATTTTTACAAAAACGCCACGGGGAAATTTAATTCGGCGCGGATAGCTCAATCAAGTATACATTGCATTTTAAAAGTATCGTATTTTGCGATCGTCCCATCGCCTTCCAAGCCGTCCCTGGGAGGGTAAAGATGAAGAACGTGTCGCGTAATCGTGCCATTTCTTTCCATTCGCATACGATTTGCGTGCATAGTTGGGGACTCAGTGGACAGCGGACGGTGCTCTCACTGTGATCGATTTACTATTTTGACGTCAAATTATTACGCGTTTGCGTTATAACGGTTTCGCGTGATTTTAATACACTGGTTATATTGTACTTATGTCGTATTCTTGATTGTCTCTTGATTTTCTTTATCCGATTGTGGAATAAACTTGAATAGAATTGAAATAAAACAAAATATTGTTTTTTAGAGAAACGTATGGCATCTGTTAAGCAATGGTCATAGATCTTCTGACAACGTGCTTAACGTGAAATAGATATTTAAAGAGTTGAACAAGTAGTTAAACAAACACGAGCCCGCAAAATCTGTATTTTTTATTTAGGATTTACACAATGGAATTTTAGGGGGCACATTTTCTTTTGTATTTAGTGTTGACTTATATGTACGCCACAGTTGAGTTTTGCTCCTGGGGGGGGGGGGGGGGGTACTATTCCGCTTCCTCCTGATCAGTTAATGATATGTCAACAATGCTATCTTCTAAGACTGGTTACAATTAGTGCATTGACTTGTAGGAACTTGGTTAATTGTGTATTTTAAAGAGGCTGTAATGTTTAAGGTTTTGCTTATCAAAATGTCAATCACTCCACAATCAATCAGAAGATTCAGAAAATAATCAAATCGGAAATAACCAACCTACTGTTTGTGGATGTTCAAAAGAGGACTAGTACACTTCAACTTAAAAGATAAAGCTAACCACTGGTAAAATTAATTTCAAAGATTAACCTGTGATTTATTACAAATACATCCACTCTTTGGTTTAGTCCAATTATTCAAGACATGAAATAAAAAATATCAAAAATAAACAGTATAAGAATCAAGCATAACTTGTTATAGACTAGGCCAAACTTGAAACAAACAATAATTTGTTGGTAGACAATAAACTAAAGGAGCAAAAATTAAATGCAACTGCTGATAAAAAACGACTGACAAATGCGAGTGCGAATGAGACACTAAGGTTACAGAGTCTAACTAGTAGGAGAATCTACTTCTAATTAAAAAAAAAGGCAAGAGATCAGTTGTGGTAAATCAGCAATAAAGCCCTTGAGAAAGGTTGAACCAAAACTTCCCTAAAATTAATTTTAAAAAAGGAATGACTGTTCAAGCAAGTCTAACTTTAGACTGTAAAATAGAACTAGGCCTATCAGGCTATCTGTTAAGTCTACCAAAAAAAAAAAAAAAAAAAATATATATATATAAACATACTCACTCAACAGTGACTAACTTTCTTTTAAAAAAAAATATCATACCGAGTACTGGGATGAATCAAAAATATAAACTGTACTGGCAATAACCTGGCCACTGTTTACACATACAAATAAACACAAGAAAATGCCTTGCCAGTTATACTTACAGGTAGAAAAGTCGATTAAAAAACTCACTAAGTTAAAAAGGTGTCCAGTCTGCAAAATGTGGTAATACCCATTTATGCGCGAGGAAAAATGCGAGGTGAACATGTACGACATCGATGCCGATGTCGATGTCGAAGTTAGAGACCGACGATGTCGATGATGTTCGTCAACTTCGAAGATAAGCTTAAGTCAAGAGTCAGAGTATGACGGCATCGATGATGTGGAGGACGACTGACGCTATGGATGAGCGGTGGATCAACTCGCGACGCCGACGATGTCGACTAACGCAGAAACTGTGATCGAGCCAGGATTCGATCACAACAGCTGAGAACAGGTATGATGGGGAGCCCTATGTCTGCGCACCTAAAGTTTTGACCTGAAATTTGAATTTCTGTAATATTCCTCTAAAGCTTAATTTTATATTATACCTGATACAGGGGCGGATGCAGGATTGAGTAAAAGAGGGGGCACAAAAATGAAAGTTGTCAAAAGGTAGACCCGTATTTTTTGGGTCTCGCCAACTTCTCGAAAAGTCGCTAAGTGGGGGGGGGGGGGGGGGGGGGGGTGTTTAGGGACAAAAAAAAATTTTCGCCAAATCTTCAAAAATCGCTCAGTAAGGGTTATAGGGGCCCAGTTTCCCTCCATAATTCCCTGACAAAAAAAAAAAAAAAAAAAAAAAGGGGGGGGGCACAATCGAGAAAATGGCGGATCGTCTATGGTAAAAATTCATACTTCTCTTTCAAAAGGGGGGGGGGCACGGGCCGGCTGTCCCGCCCCCCCCTGGATCCGCCACTGCCTGATATTCTAAAGAGTAAGTTTGCAAAAATTCTCATCAAAATTAGAGCAAGAGCAATGCCATTTACGACAAGAAACGGCGGCCGTGTCATTTCAACATTAAAAAAAACAATGGTGCCCATGTCTGCGCACTCATTCATTTTACACGCAGGTCGGGAGTTTTGACGTGAACAACAAAATTTCAGGCTTGTGAATAAAATGCATGAAATAAGAGCTTTTTTTCAATATTTTGACTCGTTTTTTTGTATGAATACCCATCGCTATGATAGTAGTAAAAGTGTAATGTAACAGTGCAGTGGTACGCTCTCAAAATTGCTTGAACATCGAGTAGTAATAGAAGAAATCAAGCAAACAAAACTTTCGAGCTGATACAGAAATTGTGTGTGTACAAAAGTAATGGGTTCCAATAGATACACTAGTAGATGTGTACAGTATAGACGAGAGCTAACGAAGTTTACTCCTCGAGACTCAAAATGGAACTCGGAACGGCCCCAGAAAACGAGGCTCGATGCTTCGTTCTGATTGGTTATAAGTAAATTTACATATAGGAATACACAATATTGATTGGATTAGGCATTCAACCAATTAGCAAACTTAAGAACTAGTTGGAACCAGCTTGGTATGATGCGTGCGCATGTAAAAGAAAAATCAGCTATGAAAACAGAATCGCCTGGTGGCAGCCATTTTGGAAAAAGCGAATTATAATTATCATACAAAAATTATGTTGAGTTGCTACAGACTCAAGTGCTTCCGATATAGTGCCATTTATCTCATCACTTTAAGATTGTACCTGGTAAATTCAATTATTTACTTAAATGGAGATTGTCATAATTTTATTTTTTCTATAACCTGCAAAAACACAACGTACAGTATTGTGGTGAAACTTTGATTAACCATCCTTGAATTTACGATTTAAGAACTATTGTTGCTCCAATAACTACCATTGGATAATTATCATAGTTGTTATAATGTTGCTCTATTTTCAATCGAAACCTCGGGGATGATTGTGCGCGCCACCCACCCAAAATTCTGGGAGGGATGCTTCCCATCCATCCCTACCTCCCCCCCCCCCCCCCCCCACTTTCTACACGACCTATGCCTCTGACTACCTAGCCTTTTGACAAGGCCATTTTCCTCGTCATGCTGTGCCTGAGATGAGACTAGCCGGCGACGAAAAGAATCAACACGGTCCGGGTGAACGCGCGATCGAGCGACTTTAGTCGCGAGGCCTTTTGGAACCTGGGTTTCCATCGTCCGATATGAATTATTCACGAGTTGACATTCGTATGCTAACACGCCTACCGAGGATTATCGACCAATCACAACGGTATCTGCGGGGCTTGCTTTCCATGTGATTCGTTCATGATTGATGTAGCTTGCACGGGCCTCGGCGCCGGGTGCCGAGCGAGCTAGCTCGAGATGAAGGCGAATTTGCATACCAAATTTATGCTGACGTCATGCGAAGATACGTTCGCTGATTGGCTCCTACCTATAAGGTAGCAGATCCTCGCTAGGAACAAGGGATAGCATATAAGAAATACAGTCTTGTTATGCAGCCACTACTAGCTTACTTGCCGAGAAAAATAAGTCACGAGGGCCTTGTCAAAAGGCTACTGACTACCATACAATCGTTTCAAGTTTGGTGCTTAATCTTAACCCTAAAATGACTGGGCTATTTCAGAGGTTTTAAGACTGGGGGGGGGGGGGCATGATGGCCCCCTATAAGATCTCGGCTATACGAAGTCTAATCTTTACCAAAGTTGGCGTGCCCATATTTAATGATGTAATGTACAAGGCTGCATAGTTATATTAATTAAAAATTACAATATTTTTTAATTAATTAGGCGAATATGGTAATTTTTATGTATTTTATTGAATATTACGGATTGTTTTGTCAATATGGACATCCAATGCTCTCCCTTTGTGAAATATGCGAAAGAAAGTTATTTAGCATGTACTTGTATAAATCACAATGTTACTTTATACAAGTTATATGTATATATTAATTAATTAAGTTTTCTTATGTACTTCTTCATTTATATAGGACCAGAGATTCTCTTGACGCCACCCCTTCTAGCTAGTCGACAGGTTATTATTCCTTTTTGTTTGGTATCAAAAGATGCGCAAAACTCTAAAGAAAAATGTTATGAATTCGCGGGGCGAGATCTTTAAAACTCTGAAAGTAATCGCAAAATTGACGGAGGGGGGGGGGGGCATGATGCCCCCCTAGTCCTTTTTAAATGGATGACCCGACCCGGAGGGGGTACAAGGAGGCTGGAGAGACGCTTTCTCTTTCACCATTTTTCAAAAAATAAAGAAATTGAAATATGAGAAAGAAAAAAAGTAAACGAGATGAATAAGTGACCGACCCCTCCAAGATTAGTCAATTCCTTTCCACCTAGTCAGGCCAATGACGCCCCCCTACCCCCATCCACAATGGCTGGACCCACCCTACAACACATCTCACACCACAACATCTTCCCCCTTTCCAAACGTCCTTTCAATATTCTCAAACTACGATGATGATTATTAAACATGAAATTGAGTTCTGGTGGTATGGTTACATTATGAAAGATACTTTCTAGAAGCAATTGAGAAAGGCTGATTATGTAGTACATTATAAGAATTTGTCTATACTGTAAGGTTCGAATGATGAAAATGATAGCAACTAACTCAGTCTAGCTGACAGTCACATGCGCCGCACTCAGAAATGTGAACATGGACAACATAGTACACACATGTGACATGAAAGTTTGGTCCAAGCTTTTCAGCTGTTACTTGTCATATATTTCGAATATGAGGGCATTTGAAGATCAATGGTTTTCAGGGGAATTTTTTCCTATATCCTTCCAAAATGACATAAAAAGGAATGAGAAATATCACTAGTTGTAGTTATCTTTCCACCTTTACCAGAAGTTAGCCTTTTGTTTAAAATACTGAGAAAATACACATTTTTGCTAATACTTGTTCAATAATTTATTGAAATGAGTAATCATATCAGCTACCAATCAAATGTGATTTAACCGCAGCTGAAATCAATCAACATGATCAATATACACGTATTAGGATTATGAACAATGAACAGTCAGTTTAATGCAATGTTTAATAAATGTGTATCACAAAAGATTGTCTTATGGAACGCCACATGTAAAAATGACAAAAAGCAGTGAAAAGTCGTTGATATTTAAGGTTGTGTCTTCACATGCGTATATAGAACAAATCAAAACTATTACATTTCTCACCTAGGTAATCTGTAGTGTCAATCATAATTAATCATGGACTAAGAAAAATAGCATCATTGCATGACACACACATTTTAACCCCGTATATTCAGAGAATCGATATGTAATGGAAAAAGTAGACCTGCTTATATTTACACGAACTTAGCCTGTTCCAAACTATCAACTTCATACCATTTTGACTTTGAAGCAATATGAGCAATTTCAATTTCAAATTCAAAATCAAGTAGATACATGATACATACAAAATTATTCTCATTGTGAGCATTGGCAGAAAAAAGAGTTTCACACTTACTATGCCATTGTGCCATTTGGCACAGACTCTACATGCAAATAACATAGAAGAGTATTTATGTGGCAAGCAAAGAGTTAAACCAACAATTACCACCATAGAAAGAATTCTTAAAAGATCCCATAATTACACGAACTTAGCCTGTTCCAAACTATCAACTTCATACCATTTTGACTTTGAAGCAGTATGAGCAATTTCAATTTCAAATTCAAAATCAGGTAGATACATGATACATACAAAATTATTCTCATTGTGAGCATTGGCAGAAAAAAGAGTTTCACACTTACTATGCCATTGTGCCATTTGGCACAGACTCTACATGCAAATAACGTAGAAGAGTATTTATGTGGCAAGCAAAGAGTTAAACCAACAATTACCACCATAGAAAGAATTCTTAAAAGATCCTATAAGTTCCATAAATCCTATAATTTGTAATCAAGATAAGATTTACATGACATTTAAAGATAAAGTTGATTTCTGGTAATGCGACTACATTGTGAAAAAAATAGTCTCATATGGGAAAGGCTGATCATGTCCACATAAAAATAGGTGTATACTGTGAGGATTTGGAATCATTAAAAAATGATAAGACATTGACCCACTCTCTCTGAAAAGCACATGGAAATATGGTACAGCAAACACATGTGGCATGAATGTATTATTTCATGAAATCATTTTCCTAAAGTGGTATCTTATTTTAAAGATCGAAATGTCTGACCTCGTTTTCATAATGAGGTTACAAGACAATTTTTCATTTTTTCGGAGATTTTTCGTCATCGTCGACGTCGCCCTTCACTTTTCCATTATTTTGACATCCTTCTTTTTCCTTTTTCTTCTTTTCCTCTATTCTTTTACGGTCATAGCCGCTTGTGGATCTTTGGTCATTTCCGTGTAGTAGGTATTGACCTTGCCTTCTTTGCCGTAAAAGCCGTGCATAGACATATCCGGTGAATACTTCGAAGCCTCTGTGATCCTACCCAGAGTTTCGGCCATGGTCCTGGTGTAGTGAGGGGCATTGCCGCAGCATAGTCCCACGTACGGGATCTTGAGTTGGGCACATCGCTGAGTGAACTTGACGATGTCACCGCGAGAGCAGAGAAGACAGTCCAAATCGATGGGAAATGCTCGCTGTTCTGAGATGAAAAAAGATCCAAAGAAATGTGACGTCGGTTTCAAATGGTAATTGAAATCTTCCCTAAAAATACGAAGGTATATATTGGCTTGATCGGTTATGCCCCTTAAATTTATCTTCAATTGCCTCTTAACCGGTTGAAGGCAAATATCATTGTGATTTCAATTACCATTGTTGCGCGTGCCTGTAATAAACGGGAGTACACGCTTGAAAAAAAAAATAGTGAGCTTTCGAATGTGTCGACTGCTTTGTGTTAGCTGTATACCGTGCATTGTGCAAGAACGGCTCACCCGTCCACTGGCTTCTCCCTCGTCCACTAGTCAAACATGGTTTTGCCGTTTTCTCTAAAACGTGAACCCATTGTTAGCTTCATGCTTCACCTACTTTGTAGGCAGTCAACACAAAGCGGTCCATTGTTGCTGGGAGGATCTAGGACGGTGTTCTAGTCGACACATCCGAAAACTCCTTAGTATCGTAAAAGAAACATCGTATGAAGAAACCAGTTTCGGTAAGGTCAACTGACACATGTTTAGTGTAAGGTTACGTCATAGGCACCGCTGGACAGCTGGTTGGTCATATCAGAGCGCGAACACGATAAACCCAGCCCATATTATACGATTTTCGTAAGACATGACGTTCAGATTACAAGTGGATGCTGATTCTTTATCATTTTATCAAATTGTTGTTCGAAACTACAATGTTTTTCGCTATACGAAGTTTCGTTAAAACGACGTTCAGACTAGCTAAATTCGTCGTATACGACGAAGGTAGTCTTTAAGGGATTGATTAACCTTGTGAAAAATTGTGAAATCAGCTCAAATGCCAGTGAATTGTGTGCAATCTTCTAATTACATATGTAATTAAGGATATGTAAAATTATGAGAGAAAATGGAACCCGTTTACTATCTTAAAAAAAAGAGAAAATCGCGATCGATCGCTGGCGCAAGTCGCTCGGCTTCTTTGCTGCGCTGCAGTCACAAAAACCAAGCACCAGCGCTTGGCGATTTCAGAGCGGGTTTCCAGCCCGTACGGTATTCTGTGATAGAGCGAGGTATGCCAACCGTAAGAGTTCTTTAGGGTTCCGTGGTACTCTATCCCGACATCAATGTTCAATCGTAAATATCTTGATATATAAACGACCGATCAGATTATAAAACTCAGGCGATTCCTGTCTGACCTAAAGGTTTGCAATTATGATTACAGCATTAGCTGGAACAGTGATTTTGTGTTCAATCCTGGGCAAAGTTAATCAGTCCCTTTAACGGGGGGGGGGGGGGGGGGGGGGGGGATGTGAATGTTTACCAGGAGAGAAGATTGTGCAGCGACTAGAATCAATCTAAATCAATTTTTACATTTCATATTTAGTTAAATATCTTGTTTTTTTTTTATTTTTATTAAAAAGAGAGTAGTTAAATCGTTAAACTGTCTACAAAATAAAAGAAATTTTGCGGAACTGTTGAGGGTTGTATTAAAAGTAATTATTGGCCTTAAAGAGTTCATTTAGCATGTTTAGCTCGTTTACAAAGTAGATGAAATGCTTCTGTGCAAAATATTTTTCTTCACTTTAGAACTCCCAGCAATCACACGGTAACCATGGTAACCTTGTAAAAACGTACCAATCACAAAAAACACATTTTGCGCTGTATATTACGGGTTTTATGTCGATATACTATATTCAAAATATGAGCTTCAAATGTTGATTCTATAAAGAGGTATTGCAAGTTGAATTACACTCCCAATAAACAATACAGCGACTCGTGAGGAGACTATTAGACGAACCCGTACGCGCTCGAATAGAATAAGGGCCCGCGCGGAACCGAACTTTGGAGTTGGGTTCCGTGCGAGGGGGTTTATGTTTTCCTTCATTTTTTTCTTCATACTCCTTAACCCACACAATGCCAGGTAAAATGTTTTTGAGGTTGATTTTATACATTTTAGCTGTACACCAATCATTTGTTTAGGTGACTGGTACTTAAAGCTTCATACCTGTCACAGGATCTTTAATGCGAGTGAAATTCGGTTCTTCGATAGTTGTCCTGTACGGCACTGGTAGAGCAGCTAAAGGAACCTATACAGATAATTGAAAATTGTAAGATGCTTAGTGGAATAAGCCTACACCCCCTCCCTCAATATTATAAAATTGCGATCCTGCCTCAAAATACTGCAAGCAACAGTAGTCCCGTACGGGATAGGGTGAAATAATAAACAGAAGAAAGATTAAGGTATATAGTAGAAAAACACTGACTGCTTTGCGGGGAGTGGGTAAGATTATTCTCGAAAGAAAACTACGATCATGATCATTGTTCAGTCTTTACTAGGATACGTTGATAGCCCGTGATTTACTTACTTATTTATTTATTTGTTTATTTATTTATTTATTTATTTAATTTTATTTATTCATTCATTTATTTATTCATTCATTTATTTATTATGTGTTTATTATTTACATTCATACAAAGCGGATACTTAATCAGGAAGAGCTTACATTCTAATACGTTTAACTTTTGATAAAATAAATGTATACCCCGATGTTTGCTTTCACGGCGCTCTCAAGCAGCGGCAGCATCGAAGTCGGTCCGGACATGCAGTTGAAGCCTACGACATCGGCGCCTGCTGCTACGAGACGTCGGAGGGCTTCGTTGAACTCAACATCATCAGCGGTTGCCACCGAGCCATCTGCTTGATACTTGCTGTAGTGCGTTCCCATGGTGATGACAGCGGGCACACCTGAAGGATGAACAGCTTTATATTTAGAATAGGTTTTCACTAATAAATTGGATCCGATGTGTTTTTATTTCATCTCCATAATTATTCAACGTTGAAACTTGAAACAATGTTGAATTATTCCTATTTTTTGGACGTACATGTGCTACCCTTTCCCCCAAAATTCCTACAGCGTTGTCTGATACACAACCCTTGATATATTTATGTCTCCTCCGTCTAGGTTACTGGACACGTCTAAAGTCATAAGATAAATTATATCAGTATTTCCCCCATACATTTATACGTGATATATAACTTTTATGAATACAATTTGACGTGAAAGATTCACTATCTGATATGTGTATGAATTCAGGTTTTTTTTTGTTATGAACCAAATGCTTCTGGGCTGCAAACTATGCTTAGTCTGTAAGCCATTCTGTATCGTCACTGCTAATACACGAGTGTACTCAGACTATGTTAATTGCACACATGATATACTGCCAATCAACGTGTGGAGCTCACAATCAACGTGTATATGTCGCCCAGGAAGCGGTGTTTCAAGTGTCTCGAAGATGGAGCTTGAGGATAATGGCGGGATATAGACACCGACTCATTTTTGTCTTTTTTAGTTTATAAGGGTGCAGGCGTGTGTGTCTGTGTGTATTTAAGGTGTCATGAACTTTCTTGTATTTTATCTTTTAATTTCGTGTTTATTTTCTTGCAGGGTTGCGTCTAGTTTTGAATATGTTACGCTAAAATCATTTAAACGCTTAAAATACTTTCACTCCCGAATTTTGTATTATCAGAACTCTGTGGCCACCTTTCAAACTACGTTATTTCAGACAAATAATCAAATATTTTATCGTCTTTTCCTATCTGGTGACGTATAAACTAATCCCGGTCCAAACTACAAATTTCCTTGCGGTAAATGCGATAAACCCGTAAAAAACAACCAACATGGCCTATTGTGTTCCACCTGCCAAAAGTGGTACCATACTAAATGTCTTGAAATCTCTCTCTCTGAGTATACCAGGTTATATCATAACCCCAATGAAAATTGGGTCTGTTTGACGTGCTCATTACCACCTTTTTGTGACTCCCTTTTTACTCAATCCTGTGAAGATAGGCCTATTCAACCCTCTCAACCAATTTTACCTCATATCCCTGAAGTTAGAATACAGAATACTGTTGATGAAAGCGCTTTATATGAATCATTTAATGATACTTTTAATGGTAAAGGGTTGCATCTTGTTCATTTGAATGTTAGATCAATTGTGTTTAAAATACCTGAACTACGACTCCTTTTCTCCCAAAATAGAATCTCTGTAATTGCAATCACTGAAACGTGGTTAAACTCTTCCGTGAACGATGAAGAAGTTTGTATCGATGGATATTGTATTTTAAGACGAGACCGTGAAGGAGAACATGGTGGTGGAGTCTGTCTTTATATTAGAAATGATATTGCATTTAACGTACGAGAAGATCTTACACAAAATGATATTGAATCGTTATGGATTGACATTCTATTACCCCATACAAAACCCATTACTCTAGGTGTTGTGTACAGACCCCCTACAGATCATTTTTTTATTGAATATCTCACTGACACCTTGGATAAATTAACAAAAGATGATGAGGTTATAATTTTAGGGGACATGAATATCTGCCTTTTGCAGCAGTCTTCATTATCAAAAAAATACAAGAATATTTTGAATTTAAATGGTTTGAGTCAACTTATAACTAAACCCACTCGAACAACATCGGCCACTTCATCATTAATAGACCATGTAATCAGCAGTAAAGAAGAAAATATTTGTCAAAGTGGTGTTATTGAAATTGGCCTAAGTGATCATTTTTTAACCTACTGCTCTAGGAAGCTAATAAGACCTGTATTCAAACAGCATAGAAATATAAATATTCGGTGTATGAGAAACTATTGTATAGATGATTTTAATAATGTTTTATCTCGAGTCAATTGGTCTGACATATTAGAATGTAAAGAAGTAAATACTGCGTGGTCAATTTTCAAAAATATTTTCATGTCTATAGTTGATAAATGTGCTCCATTAAAACAAGTAAGAATTAAGCAAAGAACCGATAAGTGGATGAATGCTGAAATTATTTCGTTAATAAGACAAAGAAATATAGCTTTTAAAAGAATGAAAAGGATTGTGGTAATTTAGAATTAGAAAAGAAATATAAACTTTTGCGTAATTTGGTGCAAAGAAAAGTGAGACAGGCTAAAGATGAATACTTCCAAAATCAAATTGATGAGCATAAAAATGATTCTAAAAAGTTGTGGAAGAATCTGAAAGATTTAGGTTGTAAAAGCAAACAAAAGAATGTTAAAGAGAATGTTATTAATATTCAAGGGGAGTTATGTCATGATAATATGAGGATAGCGAACGAATTTAACAATTATTTCACAACTGTGGCAGAAAAATTAGCTAGTAATCTGCCAGATAGCAACGCAAATGAATTTGGAACGGACAGTGTTAAATTACAAAAATTATACGACACTAAGGGTGTGTCGAAAGGTTGTTTTCTTTTTTCTCCTGTGAAAGAAAAGTTTGTTTTAGATGAATTAAATAAGTTGAAAATATCAAAAAGTACCGGGCTTGACTTGGTACCTGCCAGATTTTTGAAGGATGGAGCTAAATATTTGTATAAACCTTTAACTTACATTATTAACTTATCTATCTCAACTTCCACCTTCCCTGATGAAATGAAAATTGCAAAAGTAACACCCCTTTATAAAAAGAAAGATAAAACTAATGTTAGCAATTATAGACCGATTAGCGTTTTAAGTATAGTCTCGAAGGTCCTAGAGAAATGTGTGTATGCCCAATTAGAGAACTACTTTCAAGAAAACAAAATAATATACGAATTTCAATCTGGTTTTAGAAATGGTTATTCCACTGAAACTTGTCTTATTCACCTGTTAGATTTTGTCAGGAACGAAATTTCCCAAGGACGTTTTGTCGGGATGGTTCTTCTTGACTTGCAAAAAGCCTTCGATACCGTTAACCATAATATACTGTTAAGTAAATTAGAAGTAATGGGTTTAAATTCTGCATGTGTGCAATGGTTTAGGTCTTACTTGACCAATCGTCATCAAGTTGTCTCGTTGCAAAATGTACTCTCCGATTCTATGCCCATAAGATGCGGAGTTCCCCAGGGGAGCATATTAGGTCCTATTCTTTTCATGTGCTACATTAATGATATGTGTGTTTGTGTCAACGAGAGTAAATTACTTTTATATGCGGATGATAGTGTGTTACTATATTCTGGTACTGATCCTAAGCTGATCGGGGAAAAACTTAGCTTAGAATTATCAAACTGTGTTAATTGGATGACAGCAAATAAGCTTAGCTTACATATTGGTAAAACCGAAAGTATTTTGTTTGTTCGCGGGGTAGGCTGAAGTATACTGATGATTTCAATATAAGTTATAACAATCAACTCATTAAGAGACAGGATTCTGTGAAGTATTTAGGACTAAATATAGCTAGTGATCTTTCTTGCTCAAGTTTGGTTGACAGTATTGTCAAAAAAGCTAATGCCCGTCTAAAATTCTTGTATCGTTATCAAAATTGCATGAACTTAAAATCAAGACGCATTTTAAGTTTTTCCTTAATACAATGTTTATTTGATTATGCTAATGCGGCATGGTACTGCAGTCTAGGCAAGGTGGATCAAAACAAGTTAAAAATAATTCAAAATAAGATTGTAAGATTTATCAATCACTTACCACCAAGAACACACATTGGGAAGAGTGAACTTGAAACAGCTGGTCTTCTTCATGTAAACCTTAGATCACAACAACTTTTAATTCACCATGTACATAAGATTTGTTACTCTAATGCAGATCACTATATTTCAAATAATTTTACTCGCTCTTCAAGTGTTCATGGGCATGACACTAGAAATAGTCAATTTAATTTCGTAGTGCCTAAGCGGAAAGGTAAAATTGGAAATTCCTTTTATTTTAACGGTATTCTTTCCTGGAATTCCCTCCCAAATCATGTTAAGTCAGTTAAGAATTTTTTACATTTTAAAAGGGTGTTGAAGCATCATCTGAAAAATGTGTCTACTCCATAACTATATTTCTCCTCTCCTTTTTGTAGCTCAGATGGTTTTTTTCCTATATTATATGACTTATGTCACCAACGTTTATTATCGATAGTTTCATTATGATTTTATGTATATAGTTTTTTCCGTTGAGTAAGTCTTGTTTTCACATTGATGTAATCTTCGCCTACTTTATAAAAATGTTATTATGTTTTATTTTGCTACTTTAGTACATTCTTATTACCTGTCGTACGTGTACGATAGTCTTGTAGCCGTACTAATGTGTTTTCTTAGTGTATTTTTTAATCAGTTATTTAGGTATAAGGACCCCATTGGAAATAAGCCATTTCGGCTTTCATGGGCTATCCTGTCATGGTACCTGGTTATGTTTGTATTGTAATATACCTGACGAATAAAATCAATCAATCAATCATTGTCAAATATTGTTGTTGCGTCAGATGATACATTAACCAAAAATTAAATGAAATCTTATATGTATATCGAATTGCGTTCATTATCCAACAATGCACGGGGTTGCGTATGGGAGAGAATTTGAACAAATACCTCGAACTTCAATGCCTTCCACGATTATGACATCATGAGTCTGTAATGCATACCCTTTCCATATTCTTTGATGGCCTTGGTTGCCAGTATGGCCTCTCCAACGTGACCAAACGTCTCACCCACGATGAAATCGGCTCCCTCATCCACGGCCCACTCGACTTGCTCCTATTGATAAGAAAGAAGAAGAAGAAGAAGAAGAAGAAGAAGACTTTGACTTTTCAAAGTAAAACTTTATTTACAAATATAATAAAACTTACAAATAAAACATATACATCAATGATGCACTTTACACTTCAGTGATCGTATGTTTTACCTGTATAGTACATAATAGGTAATACAAGTAAAGAAATAAGCATCATAAAAATGAACGTAGTTGAATGTAAATTTAGTGACGGTTCCAATAGTAACCAAGGAAGAATCATAAACAACTCAGTGATGTCAAAAGACATCAAGGGGGGATAAGGCTCATGTATAGAGCCTCTTCAACATATTAAATCAACCATGTTGTGATACCGGTATTATCTGAAAGAAAAAGTACATTGTTATGTGACCAAGTTTTGTGAAATAAAGCCAAATTATTTTGCACTTTGTAAAACTCAAAATCAATAATTATCCTGTTTTTTATTCTGAATGTCCAAAAAGGAACAGGATCGAAAAAACGAGATGTACGATAAAGCCAATACAATGTAGTTTTAAAACTGATAATAAGGTAGTTTGATAGGGGTACAGCTTCCCGACAACGACCTGCTGCATGTGGAAGTCCCCCCCCCCCCCCCCCCCCCCCCACTCGGAGGTCGAAGGGACCGCATGCGTGTTCCCAAAATCTCCGGTAAAGGGGTATTTTTTGGGCGACACAATCCGGCCCGTGAATTGTAAAAAAGGGGGTGTTTTTTATCTTTCACCCGGAGATTTCATTAAAAATGGGGGTGTTTCTCTCTCTCTCTCTCTCTTTGACATCTGAGAAATTAAAAAAGGGGTGTTATGAAATATCTTGAAAAATTGATCAAATCCCAGGATCAAATTTCTGAAATTTTTTGTTTGGTTTCTTATGACTGTATTGAGTTCTGAGATACCATTTTGAACATAAAAAACATCTCTTCCAAGGTATTGTAATGACAGCTTACTTGAGAGGGGGTTGGTGTCTGTCCTGAGATATAGGGTTCGAGTGAGAGCTCACCTGAGATAGGGGGTACATTGAGCAGTGTTCTGCATTGGGGGTGGGGGGGGGGGGGGCGTCTCCAAGGCAGGAAAAGCCTGCGCAAAGCCCGCGATAGGGGGGTTCAGAAATTTTGGCAGCCCTGAGATAGGGGGGTGCTTTCAAGCATACGCGTACCCTAAATAATACTGAGTGGGGGGGGGGGGGGGGACGGGGTGGAAGTAGAGTCCAGTACAGATCAAAGTCAATTTTAACGTTAGGAAGAAGACGTGAGAGAAGATTATGCAGAAGATCAAGAGCTGGCTGACTAAAAGCACACTCGATGAAAAGATGAACAATAGTTCCTTTCTCACCACACCAACCACATGAAGAACAGATGTCTGGGTTGAGATGATGGAGAACAGCAAGCGATGGAAGAACATTGTGCAAGAGTTTATACTGAATGTCACCGTCTTTCTTATACGATGGATAGCGATAGATTTCAGTCCAGTTTTGACGTAGACAGGGAAAGCATCCATATATCATGCCAGTGAGTAAATTGAGTTCTCGGTAGAATGTTAACAGCTCGATTGAAGATATGGTAAACTAATTTACTCGGTATGGTAAAGAATGTTCTTGGTGTCATTAATAAAAGAGAAAGGAGTCACAATAGGTGCGGTCAACGTAGCCAATTTCGGAGGATGTGAAGTGACGGAAGACATTGTAAGTCCATTGGTGGAGAAAAACTCAGGGGAAAATGCTTTAAATCACAGTCTGAAGTCTGAAAAGTTCAAACTCAAGAAGGCGAAGGGATGGACGCTGTAGGACAGATGAGATGACCACATCTTCTGCTCGAAGCCAAGTGCCATTGTTGTTTACTAGATGTTTGACGAGTTTGATTCCACATGCAAAAAGTCTAGAAGGGAAACTGTTATCGCCACTCAATGTACAATAAAGGAAACGATGATAATTTAAAGGAATATTTAAAACATGGTTGACAGAGAAGGATGATGTGTCTACGCGTGCTCCAGGGGAGCTCCAAGCACGCAAAATTTCAGAATAAAAACAAGGGAGGCTGGTATAGTACTTTGGGTCTAATTCAATTAAGAATAATTGATAATTGAAATCAAGTTTTTTTTGTATCGTCGTAAAAAATAAGAACAAAAAGTGTAGGCGGGGTGAGAATGGAGCTTTAAAAAGCGTTGTAAAAAAGTAAACCGAAAGGTAAGCTCCGTGCTTGGAGACATACCTAACGAAGTCCACCTTTAATAGGTTGTTGAAATAAAATCTCTGATTTCAAAAGATGCCTTTTCCTGGACCAAATGAAATCAATAAGCAATCTTCGGAGGTCATCCAGGATATGAGGAGGAGGAGAAACAATAGCCAAACAATGAAAAAGTTTGGTTGAAGCTAACTAATTAGCGACAATAATCTTTCATTTTAAGGATAAGGAAAAAACAAGATAACTCCAGCGAGAGAGAGTTTTGTTTAGTTTATCTTTGTATTTAATCCAGTTATTATTCACATAACTAATACTATTGCCTAGATGAACCCCAAGAAAAAGTAAACCCTCGTTATTCCATTGAAAATTAAGAGGCTTTTCTTTCCGTCTGGACCAGGATCCCGCCCATAGTCCCTGTGATTTTGCATGATTAAGGCAAGCGGCTGATGCCTTACTGAAAAGATTATATGTATTAGAGATTATTTCAAAACCTATATCATTGGCTACAAAAATTGATATATCATCAGCATAGGCTGAAAGAGCAACATTTCCACTCTTATTAGGAAAAACAAAACATACAGAATCAAGATTTATTTTTGACTTATGAATAAAAGGTTCTATAGCTAAAGAATAGAATAAACCAGACAAAGGAGAGCCTTGTCGGATGCCCTTTTCAAAGTGAAAGGGTGCGGTAAGAGAGCCACACACTTTGACTACGCCCTCTGCGTCATTATATAGAAGTTGAATACAAGAAATAAAGAAATTACCAATACCCATAATCCTCATTGTATTAAAAAGGTAGCTATGGTCGACGTTATCAAAAGCTTTCTTTTGATCTAAGTTAACAATAGCAAGGGGTGTCATTACAATTAGAAAAGTGAATAATGTCACGAATTAAACTAAGATTGTCGTATATTGTTTTTTCAGGAATGCAATATGTTCAGATATTATTTTCGATATATGTGTTTTAAGTCTATTAGCTAAAACTTTTGCCAAAATCTTATAATCATTGTTAAGTAACGAAACTGGACGCCAGTTGGAAATATCTGCTAGATCTCCCTTTTTAGGAATTAGTGTAATTACAGCTTTACAAAGTGTCTTAGGAAGACATCCAGATTTTATGGCATATTGGAACACAGAAAAAAGATCATTCCTAATTAAGGGCCGAAACGTCTGATAGAATTCAGAAGGCCGTCCGTCTAGACCAGGTGTTTTGTTTTTGCCAAGTTGGGTAACAGCAATATCAAATTCGTCAATAGACAAATGAGAATCAAAGAGATTTAGAATCTTCAGGGTCGAGTTTCGATAAATCATTTAATATAGATTTAACTGAATCAATATCAATAGGAGTACGGCAGTACAAATTCATGTAAAAGTTCCGAACATGACTTTTAATTTCACTCTGATCTTCTGTTACAACACCCGATGGAAGACGAGTGTGAGTGAGTGTTTCGAAGGAAGAATTAGATTTTTCAAGACCATAAAAGAGAAGGCTGAATCTGATTAGCATATTGAAAACGTGACCTGACAAGGGCACCTTTGGCTTGATTGTTTAAAAGATTGTTAAATTCATTTCTTTGTTCAGCCAAAGCCCGCTGAATGTCAGGTGTGAAAACAGGCGCAGACTGCAACTCATCAATAATCTTTATTTATTTTTAGAAAAGCTTCTCTTTTTTCATTTGCTAGTTTAGAACCACACATTTTGCTGAGCGATTTGATGTGAGATTTACCGAAGTCCCACCAAGACAAAATATTTGGAAAATCCGTTTTCTGTTTTTGCCAGTCAGACCAAAAATGAGAAATTATATTTATGAACTCATTATCTCCAAGAAGAGAATTATTAAAATGCCAAAAACCACTTCCTCTTGGTTTCTTTGGAGGAATTTTAATTTTGAGGGAAACTGCACAATGATCGGATAGAGAACATGGAAGAATACGGCAAGAAAAAAATTGAAGGTGCTAAAGATAGAGGTATATAAAAACGATCAAGTCTTGCCTTGGAAACGCCATATATGCAATGGGGGTTGTTTCTATGCCACGTGTATTTCTTTTCAAAAGGGTGCAGTCTACGCCAGCTATCACATAAGTTGATACTTTCGATTATATGTTTAAGAGAAGAAAATAATTTTGTTCTGTGTTCTGTAGGCCTGCACAATCTATCCATTGAAGGGTCAATGGTGCAGAAAATCTCCACCAAAAATAATAGTCCCATCACTGCATTGGTTAACATGAAAAATAAGAGAATTGTTAGCTTCAGGAGCAAAGTTGTCGTCCTTTGGCATTAAAATATTGTACAAATTATAAATATTAGAGTCAAATTCAATTTTTACATGGAGAATATAATTGTTAAAAATAATTTGATGCTCACAAACACTACATTGTCTACAGGATAATTCATTAATTTTCTTGCAAGAAAACAATACCGGAGTAAAAAAAATTGTCAACATAGGAGAAAATGGAGGCATTCTTAGTCGTATTGGAACAGCCTCCAGTGTTCAAAGTGAGCAACGACAACATCATAAGTAAGGCAAAAAGAGTATGGAGGCATACGTCCATAGTACACATAAAATGAAAGGATCACACATCTAGATTTCTAATCAATTTAAAGACCTCAGCCTGACCGAATTTTGAAATATACCCTTTATTCATCCACGGGGAGCTATATATTTTCTGAACAAATTGAAACCAACTTCATGAGATTCCGTTTCCTGTGGAATGAGTAACAGCGTCCCGAATGTTGAGCCCCGGTGGTTTTTCTGACGAGGGCCCCCGTCTCTCAGGAACGCTACTTTGCGGGGGTGAAAATTTGATGACGGCATATCGTGTAGACGCACTCGGAGCTGTATACATGACATGTCGTCACACGTCTAGCGACCCCCTGCAGTTTCCTCTGTTGTTAGGCCATAGGGAGGGGGCGGACCCAAAAAATTATCTTTTTTTTTTTTAATGGATAAACGGAGACGAAAATTTATGAATACCCAGGGTAATTATATTCTTTGTTTACTAAGCTTTACATCAATATATGGTTGTTTTGGGTCAGGCTGAGCTCTTTAAAGATCCGCTGCTGTATACTCTTTGTGAAAAGAGGGCTTTTAAGCAGGGGCCTCAACTGTCTTACAAGTCTTGGTATATTCGAAGTAAATTTCCTAGCGACCTCTAAATGTTTTTTCCGAGCTTTGACTATTTTAAGGAATTTGATCAGTTCTTTTTCGGAAAGGGGTCCTTGACTTGACGGAAAAGAACAGGCCCAATCCAAGGAGTCATCATCGGACTGTGTATCTTCTAACACAACATCATCAGTATCAGCAGTACCTGCTGTTGAGGCTGGGGAGGGTGGGATTGATGATGTAGGTGATGTACGGTGTGAGGCAGGGGTACGGGAAATGGGCTCTGATGATACAGGGGAGGAGACTTTTTTCATCATTTTCCGCGAAGGGGTATCTGAAACAAGCTGCATGAGTTTTGGGGAGTTTGCAACAACGTCAGAGAAAAGTCTCGATGGGACGGGTGGTGAGCCCTAAACAGGGGGTACATGAGGGGATTGGGTTAAGGGAGGCAAAGGTACTTAAGAAGGCCGTTTGTTCTCGGCATCCAGGTTGCTTTCCATTGGGGTCTCTCGCACAGTTGCAGCCGAAGCCTTAGGTTGCGGAGAGGGTTGCGGAGAGGGTTGCGGAGAGGGGTGCGGACAGGGGGGCGCAAGAGCATCGCCATGTTGAAGAGCGTTTTGAGTTTGCTCCCGACTTGGGGTTTTAGTCAGAGATTTAGACTGCTTGGGAGGATGTCGTGAATCAGATTTTCCTTTGTTCTGCACCAAACGGGGTGGAATTTGTAGGCTCATCTTGTTGAGCTGGGGTTTTTTTTACAGTTTGTACTAAGATGGCCAACCTCCCCGCACATAAAGCAGCGAGCTGCCTCCGTGGAAATAAAAATACGATAACTGATTCCAAGATGAGTAAAATTAATGTAACTGGGAGGAGTGACATTAGGATTAATCAAAACTTGTACCTGGCGACGAAATGACATTATGTGAGAAAAATCCTTTTCCTTCAAGCCAACAGGAATGGGGCGAATTTGAGAAACTACTTTACAGAAAGAAGAATTTTGTTTCACTAATATGGAATTCGGAATTTCCGTATAAACGTTAGACATTGTTAACCTTGTTGTTGGCAATACAAGTGGAGAGACCTCAATGAATAAGCCCTGGAAAGTGATGCCATTGTCTACAGCCCGCAAGACTGCATTCCTGGAATTGAGGTAAATGGCAATCCGCTGATTAATAATGCGAGAAGCAGAAACAATACTTTGTGCAGGTGTGGTATGTGCGAACGCTTTAACATAGTCACGAATGGGAACATGTTGCTCAGCAATGAAAGAAATTCCATTATTTCGCCTAACAGACTGAGCCATAAGCCTGAGCCGAACTGGTCCCCGACTGGTCCCCGACTGGTCCCGGGAGGCCTGTTCGACTCCGCTGGCCATGTTGGCCTCACAAAAAGCTTGAAGCAAAGTTAAAAAAAAGACTTAAAACCACAGAAAAAAAACCCAATAAAAGGTGGACTTGATCTGGTATTACAGCAAAAATGTGTATAAAGACGCTTAGTAAAGTAAAACTGTAAACAGGTAAATACGACGGGATATTATGGTAAAAACTTACAAAAATCTGGAGCAACTTAGACACACGTCCTTCGCAAAAAGAAGAAGAAGTGCTTCGTGGAAGAAGTTAACATATTGTTAAAGCTATCTTTGGATCTAAAGCAAAAGCTATAAAGGGTGCATCCGATGCTTAATTTTGGCAATAGCCACTTAATGTTTTAATAACGTATTTCTGTACTATTATCTTCTCTTTTTGTGCGTTTGTATAAGGACCCGAATAATGCGATATAATGATAGGGCCGCTAAATTGTCACCTCAGCAGGATAGCGGCCGTATGCTGATAAGTAAGTTTATCCTATATCCCAGTTTCGTCCAATGGCCGATTTAAAGGGGTTGTTGTTGTTGTTTTTTTTTGTTCTGTGGTGATATTTTTACATTGTGCCCCCTCCTTTTTTTTTTTTTTTTTACAAAGTCCCGGAATTCGTCCCTTGCTGAGGGACAAAGTATTGTTACCCAATATTAGTGAGCTTTCGAATATGTCGACTTGAACGCCGTCCTAGATCCTCCGAGCTACAATGGACCGCTTTGTGTTAGCTGCATACCACGCTTTGTGGAAGAACGGCTCACCCGTCCACTGGCTTCTCCCTCGTCCACTATTCAGACCAAGAACGCGTCAAACATGGTTTTTGCCGTCTTGTCTAAAACGTGAACTTCGCTTCACCCATTGTTAGCTTCATGCTTTACCTACTTTGTATGCTGTCAAGCAGTCCATTGTCGCTGGGAGGATATTGGACAACGTTCAAGTCGACACATCCGAAAACTCCCTATTACTGCACCTTGAACATCGCCTTCGTGGTAGCAATCGCCTCTTCATTCCCTGGTTGGTAAACAAACGTGTTACTGAGGTCGCCGCACATGAGTGTTCCAGTTTCGTCGGCGACTTCCCTCGCCATCTTGAGCGCGAGACGATTCTGCTTCTCGAGTTCGTCCTCTCGTCCAACGAGCTTAAACTTGTTACGATGGCCGTAATACTGCAGTACAAAGAGGAGGAAAGGTTCCGAAGTTCGAAAAAATATGAAGGTGAGAACTACTTGCTTAGTAAATAATTGATTACTTCACATCGACTTTTGATATTCCATTGACATTTTAGTGTTACAAATATGCAATGCTTATGAATGTATACTTTGTATGTTTCAGGGCGTTCGGATCGGGTTTACCGGTTTCCATTTTGGATTAATGTGGTCATACTATTTGTACTATTAGGGGTGCATTTTCCCTTAAAGGAACTAACCTTCATCCCTTTTGCAGCGCTAAATTTGGAAGTTATGGGAGTATGCGATAAATTAAAAAAATATATAATTGGAAAGATCAAGCTGACCATTTCTTACAAAAAGTTATAGATCTTGTGACCTTGGAATTTCATAGGCAGTATCTATATGATGGCTACTAAAGCAAGCAAAGTTTCACGGAATTTTGAGTAAGACTGCAAAAGGAATGAAGTAACACTCGTCAGCCTTCGTGTACATTGCGTCATAATTCGCTTACACCGGACTTTGTGGAATTACAAATTAATGAGTGATATCGATATTGCAGGCAGCGAATCTTGCATAATATGTTTAACTATTTTCGCGAAAAAAAATCCTAAAAGTGCTCTGGTGAAAGAGTCTAAGTCGTCAGAGCTCATTTCATTTCAATATATCGTGTTATGTTTCCTAATGTATTTCTTTGTTTTTCCTGTAATATGTCCTCTTTTCTTCCCTTTTATATTCCTTGTTTTTCCTTTACTATATCATTTTCTCTTTCCTTATGTATTTCTCTAATTTGTCTTTTGTATCATCTTCCCTTCCTGGGTTGTATTGTTTGTGCGATGCTGCTGGTGATCGTGAGTGTGCATATATATGCGCTTATGACTTAGACTCTTTCACCAGAAAAAAAGGGGGCCACCGGGAATTTTCTGGAGCTTGCCTTCGAGTCTCGGAGAGCATTTGAGTGAGGTATATTTATGATGATGAGCTTTATTGTCACACTGAAGTTCGCCGGAGGGTGTGTGTGCACCTCTCTGTTGACTAAAAGTGCATTCCACTTCCACAGTGATGACACTTGTTATCGGGCTAACACCCAAATATATTCCCAATGAGAATCAAAGATTTTGTGTCTTAAATTATGTTTACCGTGAAAGCTTGGACTACGTCGCTCCCTGCGCGCACGAAGTCCTTGTACATCTGTCGGACAAGTTCGGGATGATCCACCACGACTTCAGGGGTGAACGGACCAGCTTTAAGGTATCCCAGACGCTCAAAAGCGAAGATATACCCCTCCGCGACAATGACGGACTCCCCGTCTTTGATCCTGTCCATGAGACCTGTAGAGAGATAATGATTTTTGAAGGCATTTACTATGATGGATTGATTGCTCTTCACTTCCGATCGAGCATGATTACTGAATACATTTTTTACCCTTGATAGGGTGAAAAATTTCGAAGAAAAATCTGTATGCGATCAAGACGACATAAGTTAGAAAAAATGTCTTTTACAAACGTTAGACACCGGTCATTTTAGAAGATTTGCATTTTAACCCCCTCCCTTCAAATATTTTTAACGCATTTTTCGCTGGATTATTATTAATTGATAGGTAGCAAGCGATCAAGTGTTTACAGTACATTTATTTTTTACAGTAACTGCGTTGTGCGTACAGTGCACAGATTGAATTTATCTGGTACGATTGTTCAACATTACAATTAAACTCTTAGGTAACTAGGGGAAGGGTTGGGAACATAACAGGTTACAGTGTAAAACTGATATTATGGTTTATGACGGGTGAATTTGCTTTGCCACATGTGCAATAATAATACATTACTATAGCAGAGGCAGCCCGTGGACATCCACGGGCGCTAGCTGTATTTATTATTCAAGGTATATTTGTCACAATATATTCAAGTGAATAATGAAAAATATCGGGTAAAGTGTCATTTTTTACCAACAATTATTTACAACATGTGTGGATTACAACCCCCTCCCACCCAACCCCTTTACCTTCATCCTCAGCGCGAGGGAAAACGGGATTCATACGTTGTTGTAGTCATAATCATAGTGGAAATATTTTCGAAGGAAATTTTGGTTGGAGGGATTTGTTTCTAAATGCCTAGTGAGCGATTGTCCACTTACTGGTTACTGGTCTTCCAACCCATCATGCCAAAAATGACAGCTCTTGATAGGGCCCCGTGCCAAAGGCCATAGTGAAGCCCATTCACTCTCTTACTACAAGGTATTTAATGAAATACAGCAAGGAGTTTTTAACGAGAATGTCCTTGGAGACCCCACTAACCAAATCATATATGAAAGGTGTCCCCGTCGTGTTATTGTCTTCATATGACTTTAAATGTTGGATACTCCCCCCCCCCCCTCCCCCTCCATCCAATAATTAAAAAAAATAACCCCTTGTGTGTTTGCAATGTTCAGATGTCTTTTGAAATTGAGGTTTACTTGGCGAATGATTATGAATTCAAATCCTCAATTTGTACGAACATCTTCAAGTATACCCAAAGCCAAAAAATTGCACATTTCCTTTTTTTACCCTTCCCCTCATTTACCATGTTTACGCCGCCAGCACACGCTCTTATCAAGTATGTTATGGTTTGACAGGGAATTATCCAAGCTTTAAATTGATACTCAATACGACGAATTCAAATCCTCAAACAATTTGTACGAACATCATCAAGTATACCCAAAGCCCAAATATTGGTCATTTTGCAACCATATCCTTTTTGACCCTGCCCCTCATTCACGCGTCCTGCACACGCCCCAATTAGTAAATCATGGTTTGATAGAGAATTATCCAAGCTTTAAAAATGATACTCCATACGACCTATATTGTTCTCATATTATAACCTACAAAAGTGGAGTTTCCTTACTTTTTTCTGCTGGGCACAATGGACAAAAGGGCGGATCCTTTAGGGTCAAAATGCATACTTTTCTTCCAAGGGGGGGGGGGCACGGGTCGGAAGTGCCCCCCCCCCCTCCCCCTGGATCCGCCACTGATTGATGGGATGTGTAAAGACATACATAGAACATAGCCTGTTATTTCATGAATTGCATTTTATTGACCAGAACATGAATATTTCTAAGGCTTTTCATGATTCAGCTTGGCCGATACCAGCCAGAGCCAATATCAATTCTATTAAAGTCTGGTTTTTGCACTCTTATGCTCACTCAAACGTAGGATATTGGTTGATATTTTGGTGCCATTTGATAGAAGAGCCCCTAAGCTATTCACAGGTATATTTCCTTAGAATAGTTTGAAATATTTATTTGGGTACACTCTTAGAAAAAAAGGTTTGTTTGAGCACCTTTAAAAGGTGCTTATATTTGCCACACCAGTGCCACCTTTTAGGGTGTCCCTAAGCACCTTTTGAAAAGGTTTTCATCGACACCTTTAAAGGTGCTGATCACGAGCACTGGCAAAGAGCTAGCCTACTCTTAAGCAATATTTTATCGTCCTTCAAAAAAAATACAATATATCCATAGTAACTGAAATCACTAAATTATAACAACATGCAATAGAACACATTTATGCAATTTGTATCAAACCAAATTATTTTGAAAATGACGAATGTAGATATATATTATCGTGGACATGTTTAAATAATATCTACAGATTATTATAAAGACTAATACGCATAACAAAAGGTGGAGAAATCTAAGCTCAATGGCTAAGGTCCTTTTAATGGAACTTGTAGACACCTTTTCAATCCGGCACCAGTTTGGAGCTAATGAGTACCCCATAAGCACTATTTTTTCTAAGAGTGTAGACTTTTTCCGACTGTTAACTTTTTTATGGGCCGCACTGTATAGATTATGTGATAAAACGGCCCTCACACCACAAATCTACCGGCCCTCAAGCCAAAATATCAAGCGCCCCTAAATCCTCATGACCATGCAGTCAGCCACTGCGCACGTGTATACAAAAATGTATACAAAAATGTATGAATTAACAAAAGCAATAATAATTGTTCTACCCCTACTCTATTTTATTTTTCAATTAACATTAAGCATTACTGTAACCGTAACCGTTAAACCTACCTTTAGATTTCGGCATTTTGATGTGATGTTATATGACCGTTCTGCACCGGACAGAAAAGAAAGACGAAGACAAAATGATTCCCTCCTGCTTATGGAACACCAACCAGCTGCTGCTGCTCAGTTAGAGCAAATACTTGTAATAGTATCAAGACAGATTATTCTCACCTACTTCCGTAGTACAGTTTGGCAGGCGTAAATTGCTGTATTGAATTTATTGTAAATGTAGCTTACATGTAATTTGAGACTCTGAAAAAGCTTAATGAAGGCTCAAAAAAGTGGAAGAGACCCCGCATAAATAAACGGGAATATGCATGCTTTTAGCCTTCCAGCTGCCATGGGTTAACATATGAAAACAGGCATTTTGAAATGATGTTAATCCCCCTAATATTTGATTGAAATTATGAAAAATGTGAAGGTATAATTAGGGCCGATGAGTCCAACAGACCCCTCATGAATAAACGAGAATATGCATGCTTTTGACCCCCCCCCCCCCCCCAAACAAGGAATTTTAGGATGAGATCATGAGATCATGAGAGATCATTATTTTGTCCTCATTTCTACTGGAGTCACTTTTTACAGATCGGTTATAAGAGAGAATAAGAGAGTATGAGAAAATGAAAGCCTGTGAGAGGGGCAGAGAAGTAAGAGAGAGAGAGAGAGACAAAGAGAGCTGGGGCGGGCAAGACAGAATAGGACTGGTAATAAATTATCATCAGCTGCCATTGTTGGTTACCAGTCAATTCAATTCAAAGGACGGAGGCCGTTTTCCCCCTTTTCATCATTATTGGTAGCCATTACACTGTGAACAGATGACAAAAGAGAGCGGACAAAATATACAGCTCCTCATTGTACCGTCCACAATTGTTCTGGTAGACAAAAGAACATCCCTTCATTGCTATTATGTAAAATAAGTAAAACAGGTGAATATGCATGTGACACCTGTTCTACATATTTTTACATAATAGCAATGAAGGGATGTTCTTTTGTCTACCAGAACCAGTGTGGAAGGTACAATGAGGAGCTGTATATTTTGTCCGCTTCTTTATTTGCCATGTTCATAGTGTTAGTCCCTATTGCGCTGGTTATGTTATGGCTTCGGAGCAAGCCCCTACACTGTTTTCTTCGCCTGCCGTCTCAAACTGCTACAGCAGAATATTACAAATAACTCACCGTCAGTTATTTATATTGGTGGTGTATCCAGGAAAGCAGGGGGAGGGGGCTCACGCCTGACGAACAAAAAATCATCAGATGCCTTCTATTCTGAGTTTTTGGACAAGCAAGGGGAAAAAATTTGTCACATTTCTCATGTTCCTTCTCTGATCCTTTTCTGATTTGTTTATATAAAAATTATAATGTGTTCTATAATTTAAATATTTTGTAAACGCTCCGAGCCTTATGGGAAGGGCATACTAAATGCTTATTGTATTGTTTTGTATTGTATTGTATTGCCGGGGTGGGGGGGGGGCACACATTTCCTTTCATTCGGCGTGTAACTAAGAAATGTCAGATTAGGTTTTGGCTGGCACGTAGTAGGGGCACGTGCATTCATGGATACACCACCAATGAAATACATGAATCTTGGATACGCCACTCTTAATTAATCGGTACATTTATATAAGCAAGGAGATTCCTAGTACCTCCTTGATATAAGGAATTCCTCGCACGCAATCTCATTTTGATAAAGCCTTTTCTGTTTTGAATTTTAACCGAATAAGGCCAATAGATTTAGATTATAGGTCTATAATCCCTTTGTAATTATCATGATATCAAATGAAATATTCTGATTTAGAAAAATATAGATAGCATTATATCATTATTTTTTGCTTTTCTCGACAATCCCGTGAGATATCTCAGTGTTTGCTCATATAGAGCTTAACATCGGGGAACATGTTTGGACCACGCCTCCCCCACCCCCATCACATAAATATTAATAGAAATTTCACAGCAAATAACTTTAACAAAATTACAAACATCTCTCTTAGCTCCCTCTCCTCCCTGGTGCAGCTGGAGTTGATTCTTATCTTTTTGGGGACATAAGTTTGTGTTTGGTTCAAGGGATAAATATGCCCTTTAAGAATTTACCAATTAAGCGATGTACAGAAAAAAATGAAAAAAAAAAAGAAAAAAAAAGACAAACATCTTCATAAAGACTATAACCTTTCCCTCTGGGCGCCGATCGACATGTACCACAATATATACGCGTGCTTTATTTCGGGACTGAGCACTCTTCGTATTTAAACTCTTTGGTTAGAGTAGACTTACGGCCTCTGTTGATAGTGCTTGTCTTCCTGTCCTAGGTTGCTGTTTTTTTTACAGATCTTTATTTGTTCAATTTGTGCAAATGATCCTCATAATACAAAGTTATTTGAACAAGTTTATGGAAATGAACTTCAAACACAAAGATTAAAATTGCAATAATGAGTGAGAGGTTTTGACACTAGCAATACGCTTGCACGTGAACTCCCTTCTAGAACAATTATTTGCACGACTCCGAGATTACAAGACGAGGAGGAGGGGGGGGGGGCACAATACAAAATCATAGGGGCATTCTTCTTTTGTGTTTGCATGCAGGCCCGGGGTTGCAGGGGTGCCAGTAATCTTCATGGATTGGTTATTTTTAGTGCGTTGACACAAGTTCTTCCGATATACAGTACGTCTCAGAAAAAAAACAACCGAAACCCTAAAACAAACGGTTATTGTGACCGCACTATGTCTATGACAATAATTACCTTTTTTCCAAAAACTATAAATATTATGCTTTTAAATAATACTACTAATAATAATACATGTGATTTATAAGGCGCCAAATCCATTTAAACTTAAATGCTCAAGGCGCAAAGGTGAAAGGAGAGAAAATGAAGAGACAAAACAACAAATTATGCATATACAGAATTATACAAGTATGTCTTAAGTTTGGTTTTAAATCCATCCGCACATGCTTTCCCGAGCAGCAGCATTTTGAAAATGACATGCAAAAACTCAGTTGTGCCGGATTTGTGTTAGAAGTGTTGTGGATCAGTGGATAAGTCCCCGGACTGTGAACCACGAGGTCCGGTGTTCCAATCCCACCGCAGCACTAGCGTCCTTTGGCAAGACGTTAATCTACATTTGCCACTCTCCACCCAGGTGTTAAATGGGTACCCGGTAGGATGCGAAAGTTAATGTCGTTTGTTTAGCAATTTGAGCGTCACTGTACTGCCCATTGCTGGAATACTCCCCAGGGAGCGGAGAATGTACAACATTGTGTGCGGGCATGCCAGTATCCGATGACCGGGGTAATAATATCTCCTTTGTAGGCGCCTTGAGCATCCTCTGGGATGGATACGTGCGCAATATAAATGTAGCTATTATTATTATTATTATCACATGCGATAACGACTAAATGTAAAACGTGGGAGTCCCTTGTGAGATGGCATGTATTCAATCAGAAATTAATAAAACACGGGTCAATATCAATTTCCTATAGTGGCAGGAGCATACGCCTCCAAATTTCCAAATTCAGTAGAGAACCCTCAAAAGATGAAAAAGTGCACTTCGTGTGATGGTAAAGGTGCCCCTCCTGAGATAGGAAATTGCCATAATCTTGATATTTTTCTGCCTTATAAGCCCTTTCTACCTGGTATTTCCATTTTATGACAATGGGCAGTACCACTTACGTTATCTTCATCTTTAAAAAAATCCACAAATTTGCAGGTTCCATTTCAATACAAAACATTCCTTTCTTTGCCCCCAACATCGACAATACATTGACCATCCTTTATTTTATGATGAGGGCATAATCCTTGCCCTCATTATTGAAAGAAACAGATGAAAACAGTCTTCTCATAGGGTTTCGAAAGTCATGTTACATTTGGGTCATGTTCGCATGTGATCCTAACGTTTTCACGGTTTTACCCAAATTCGGCACAATTGTCATTTCCAAAATGCTGCTGCTCGGTAAAGCATCTACGGATGGATGCCATCAAGGTATCATTTAAAAGCATAATATTTCTAGTTTATGGAAAATAGATAATTATTGTCATGAAGCACATATTGTGATCACAATAACCTTTTGTTTATTTATGAGACGCACTGTATAGTGCCCCTTATCTCATCACTTTATGACCTTACCTGGTAAATTTAAATATCTACTTCAAATGAAGTTGACATGATTGATAAGATCTTGTGTTATGATTCAGCGTTTCTTTTATACAGCTCAACGAATCTGCTGAGTAAGCTGATTTGGAACACGGGACAAAAAGTAAACTCACGAGGTTATGTTTGCGTGAAGATAATAAACTTGGGGATACGAGACAAAACTCAGTTGATTGGTATATTATGGTTTATTATTGGATGTCTGCCAGGACCAAGATTAAGTGCTCTTTAAATTCGACTGAACAAAAGAAGGTAGGAGGTAGGAGGTATAAAGGAGACAGAAACCTGTGAGTAAAAGACTAAAATTAATGTGACAGTCACTGAAATGCTGCATCATGAACTAGATAACGAAAAAATACATGTCATTCAAAATTTCCTGGATTGTATTCATGACGAATACCAGAATGAAAAAACACCCTCCATACGATTTTGTACAGCCTATTGGTTTATTTTTTCACAATCTGGATAATAATACTATTTCTACATTTTTTAAGTGCATGTTTGGACACCCAGCTCAAAACTGATTACATCAAGCAAGCAAGTGATTATCTTCAATTCCAATATCTCGTAGATCAGTTTACTAATGTATTCACGTATATCAATACTTCTGATACAAACTTTGACGTTGACAAACCACGATTTGCCTGGCATTGCAGTCACAGATCATGGATTTTGAATTATAGCTGTAGCCCGCGAATTTTAAACGTACAATCTATTGTAGTTGACCAAAATCGGGGGGGGGGGGGGGGGGGGCAAGGGGATGGGGAGCTGCCCCATAGAAAGTGTGTGACCCCCAATATATTGAATTGAGTACATACGTCAATTTGACAATCCCCAAACCCGATAACAGGCCATTTTTTATCATGCATTCGAATGTATACATGATTCTTCCTTTTGGGACTGACAATTTTATTCACTTATTAAAATTTTAGAAAATTTATAGAATAGCTAGACTCGTAAAAAAGAGAAAAACAAAGAAAAAGAGAGAAAAGGAAGGGGAGAAAGAGAGAAAAGGAAGGGGAGAAGGGGAAAAAACTTCGTGTCAAAAGAGGTGCAAGACTTGAAAATGGCGTGGCGTAAACTGCAGCAGTTCGAGATGCGCGACGAAATTTGTCTAAGGAGGGCCTTCCAGCCCCCACCCCAGTACAGTAAGGGTTAATAGTAGAGCAGCTCAAGCGTGTACCTTTAACCCTATATTAACTGGGGGGGGGGGGGGGGGGGAAGGTCAATTTGACACCCCTCCCTTTAATAATGTTGCGACTACTCCGGAACCGCGGCAGATATCTAGTTATCCCTTCATGATTTTTTTCTTTGAAGTCTTGCGCAACTTTTCGTAAATTGTGAAATACAATCCATTTATTCCCATATAATTTCTTTTTCCTTGCCTTTACGGTTGTCATACCATTGTCAAAATAATACAAAACATAAAAAATATGAACAATAGAATACAAAAGAAATGAAAAACAAAGGAATACATAAGTAATATATGCAAATTTCATTCATGCATATGTACATATGTAAATAGAGAAAACCATAATAAACAAAGTAAATACCTAAATCTTAAACTTATCCATGTCTGTAATTCATGTTGTGTCATTATAATACTTTTATTTATGTTTTTCTTTGAAAATTAGGAATATTAAAAATTAATATACGCATAATTTGTACATGAACGCGTCGCTAATACCTCTGCGGGGGAGTGGCTCCACCGGGAATAAACTCACGAGGTTATGTTTGCGTGAAGATGATAAACTTTGGGGATACGATACAAAACTCAGTTGATTGGTATATTATGGTTTATTATTGGATGTCTGCCAGGACCAAGATTAAGTGCTCTTTAAATTCGACTGAACAAAAGAAGGTAGGAGGTAGGAGGTATAAAGGAGACAGAAACCTGTGAGTAAAAGACTAAAATTAATGTGACAGTCACTGAAATGCTGCATCATGAACTAGATAACGAAAAAATACATGTCATTCAAAATTCACTGGATTGTATTCATGACGAATACCAGAATGAAAAAACACCCTTCATACGATTTTGTACAGCCTATTGGTTTAATTTTTCACAATCTGGATAATAATACTATTTCTAAATTTTTAAATGCATGTTTGGAAACCCTGCTCAAAACTGATCACATCAAGCAAGCAAGTGATTATCTTCAATTCCAATATCTCGTAGATCAGTTTACTAATGTATTCACGTATATCAATACTTCTGATACAAACTTTGACGTTGACAAACCACGATTTGCCTGGCATTGCACTCACAGATCATGGATTTTGAATTATAGCGGTAGCCCGCGAATTTTAAACGTACAATCTATTGTAGTTGACCAAAATCGGTGAGGGGGGGTAGGGTGGGGGCAAGGGGATGGGGAGCTGCCCCATAGAAAGTGTATGACCCCCAATATATTGAATTGAGTACATACGTCAATTTGACAATCCCCAAACCCGATAACAGGCCATTTTTTATAATGCATTCGAATGTATGAATGATTCTTCCTTTTGAGACTGACAATTTTATTCACTTATTAAAATTTTAGAAAATTTATAGAATAGCTAGACTCGTAAAAAAGAGAAAAACAAAGAAAAAGAGAGAAAAGGAAGGGGAGAAAGAGAGAAAAGGAAGGGGAAAAAACTTGGTGTCAAAAGAGGTGCAAGACTTGAAAATGGCGTGGCGTAAACTGCAGCAGTTCGAGATGCGCGACGAAATTTGTCTAGGGGGGGGGGGGGGGGGCCTTCCAGCCCCCACCCCAGTACAGTAAGGGTTAATAGTAGAGCAGCTCAAGCGTGTACCTTTAACCCTATATTAACTGGGGGGGGGGTCAATTTGACCCCCCTCCCTTTACTAATTTTGCGACTACTCCGGAACCGCGGCAGATATCTAGTTATCCTTTCATGATTTTTTTCTTTGAAGTCTTGCGTAAATTGTGAAATACAATCCATTTATTCCCATATAATTTCTTTTTCCTTGCCTTTACGGTTGTCATACCTAATATCATTGTCAAAATAATACAAAACATAAAAAATATGAACAGTAGAATACAAAAGAAATGAAAAACAAAGGAATACATAAGTAATATATGCAAATTTCATTCATGCATATGTACATATGTAAATAGAGAAAACCATAATAAACAAAGTAAATACCTAAATCTTAAACTTATCCATGTCTGTAATTCATGCTGTGTCATTATAATACTTTTATTTATGTTTTTCTTTGAAAATTAGGAATATTCAAAATTAGCGTACTTTGGTAATTAATATGCGCATAATTTGTACATGAACGCGTCGCTAATACTTCAATGTACCTCCATCAAAAATTTTGCGTCCATCGGACATTCGGACTGCGAGATTTGGGGGGGGGGGGTCAAATTGCCCCCCCCCCCCTCCAGTAAAAACCTGGTCTGAAATAGCCCAGTAAAATATAGGGGTAATGAAAAATCTCGTTATCGTTATCGGACAAATGCGCCGAGCCCTTAGGTTAGGGTTGAGGTTATAGGTACAATTTTTGATCCAGGGTTAAAATGGCTAAAGTTGGAATTCGGTTAGTGTATGATATTGACCGCGTAGCAATTGTCGTCGGAGCATTGTGTCCTAGAACTCTTTTTTTTTCCAACTTGGGGCTGTTGCATAACCAGATAACACTTGTGATTAAAGACAGTGTACCATATTTCTGACAGAGAAAACTTTAACTTTGCTTATAATTAAAGAGAGGCCCTACTTTGAATGAATAATTGTGCATAAAAGTATCTCAAAGTGCTATGAAAGCATATTGAAATGTAAATACATTTTGAAAATTATTGTCGTTCACGATAAGAAACACTTACCTTTTTATGTGTTAGACGTAAATACATTCGGTGAGTAGAAATCCCCCTTTTTAAAGGAGAAATGCAGTATATCACTAGCTGTTTGTGAATCATTATGATAATAAAATTGTTAATTTTTTTTTAATCGGTTTTTTTTCTAATTTTCAAAGTCAGTGCACAGTATTCGTAATACTAATAGCTGAAGGGGTCTTCCAAAATGTTGGACACCAGTATTTCAAAGATGATACTTGATTTGTTAAGGGCTGGTCACGTTTGTCCGATAAGGAAAACGATAACTAGATTTTTCATTAAAGGTACACCTTTAATATAGAGCTGCTTAACAGACATGCGCATACTCACACGTACACCCCATATAGTAGGATGTACCTTTAATTCTCCCTACCCCAAATACGCAATTTCGCCAACAGATGGCGTTTGTCATGCAAACCACGCATGCGCAGTGCTGACAATATCCCGATTGGGTCGACAAGTGTTTGTCTTTTTGCATTGAAAATGTACACAGGTATAACAAAAATCCTCGAGTTTGAGTATAAATTAACCGACATGTTGAAAAGATACCCATGATTTATTGAGACAATTGGTTGCATTTTCAAAATTTGAGTGGTTTATGTCATGCGATCCAAAACTTAAGCATTTTAGCACTCATTTTATTCATAAGCCGTAGTATTTCAATACGGACCGGAAGTGAAGTTGCGAAGATGCGGACCATTTCCATGCATAATATTGCCCTCTACATCGAAAATTGCATATTTGAGGTAGCGAGAATTAAAAATCTCGTTATCGTTATCGTTATCGGACCAATGTGAGCAGTCGGCCCTTTACACTCTGCCATAGTAGTACTAGCAGTGACGTAGAATGGGTCCAAGCTGTACTGAGGAAGTGCTGGTGTCATGAGGTGTGGAGACTTTAGGACTTGGATGAAATGTGAGATAACAAGGCTGTAGAGTGGGGGTGTGTGTTAAAGAGGGTTGTATCGTCTTCTCTTGCCTACCCTCTTCTCTCTCTTTCTTTCTGTCTGTCTGTCTCTCTCTCTCTCTTTCTGTCTATCTGTTTTTTTTATTTTATCTCCCTCTCGCCCCGGCTCTCGCCCCATCTCTCTCTCTCTTTCTCCATTCAATTGGGGAACGTTCCCCATGCCCTGCAGCTGAGCCACTTAATTCTAGGCACGTATTAATCTCGTGATGGGCTCAGCACCAGTTGCGAAACTCAGGCCCTGCTTGCAGACGGTGGCTTAAATACTTCCAATATCTTTAAAAAGTCAACGTAATCTGGACATATTATTTTGGTGTTATTAATCTTTTTGAATTGTTCAAATTTATTTCCTCCCAAAAACTTATTGTAAATAATATTTCAAAGTAATACTGGCTACAGTGCAACTTTACATTGTTTCCGTCTGCTTAAGACGTGCCAACTTTCACATTGAAAAAAAGAAAAGAAATCCTACTTCACACGCAGATTGCGACGGCGGCCGACGAGACCGACTACCAACATGCCGGTCTCATAGGCCTTCTTACAACTTGAGGGTTCTTGAGACCCCGCACATTGAAGGTCTCGAGGACTGTATGGCTACTGGGATGTTCGTCACTCGGGCAAGTTACTGATTATAGGAGAAGGGGTTGGTAGACAATTAGTGACTGGAAATGAAGCTTTCAAACCGACAATTGTATTTTCTTGTTTTTCATCTGTCTTTTTTCTTATGTATTTCTTTGTTTTATTTTTCATTCTCTCATCTTATTTTCTATTTCTCAATGTATTCCTTGTTTTCTCTTCTATCTTCTTTTGGTTTCTTTATCTATTTCTTTGTTTTTTCCCCTCTTCTTTTTCATTATGTATTACTTTGTTGTTATGCTCCATATCTTCTTTTTATTTATTTATTCATTTGTTTTTCTTCTCACTGTCTTCCTTTTCCTTGTGTCAAATACGGGCGAACGACTAATAAGAGACTAGGAAAATCGCTGAACCGTACGACCTTGCTGTGCGGGGCTTAAAGTAGAACTTTAATGATTTTAAATATTGGCTTAATACTTATTATTGCATAGATGGCATAAATTAAACAAGGTTATCCAAATTCAACGCTTGGAAACATTTGAAATAATGATTATTATCAATTATAAAACGGTAAAATACAGCCCCCGATATAGCAGCTGAAGAGCTCCTCGAAAGCTGCTGAGATATGTGACGACACACCATGGACCAGTCCTGTCTAAGCAGACGATGTCCCATAACATCTTACACATTTTTCAGAGCCTATTTTGTCATCTCCTCTTCACTTATTTCTCTTCCTTCACTAGCGTCAGTCTTACTGTTAATCTGTTGCCTCACTCTTAACTTCGTGTATGGTATTATTTTGATGAAAAATGCAGCGTTAAAAAAATAAAGGAATCAGTCACTTGTAAACAAAATAACACGCCATTGTATTTTCAGCTGCTTGCACCGGGGCATGTTCGGCGTTTCAAGAGGGAACGAATACCTGCTATTATTCGGAGGGCTTTTCAATTTGAAAGTGGGGTTTATTTCATTGATCATTGATCCTTCTCCTGTGTATTTACAATCAAACGGTTTTAGCTATCAGAATCAGTTTCACTTTCCCTTTATAATGGTGTGAAATAAGGTCATGTTTAATACACCAAACTCTTTATAATTTGATAAATAATTGCATTGCAATTACGTTCATTCATTATAGGACGTCGTCTGCTTAAGCAGGATCGATCCCGAGTGTGACGACATCAAAACATCGCTATATTTCTGACGAATCCTCGGATATTCCAGATGCTGAGAAGAGCTTTTATTTGTGTTGTTTTTATAATCATCAGATACGCAGTTGACGTAAAGCTTATACGATTGCCATCTGTAAGCTTCCCAGTTTCTAGTGATACATTAATTGCCATATTTGTGATTTTCTTTGAATAGCTACTTTAAACAATCAGCAAATATAACGCTAAACCCGTTATAACGCTTTTGCGTCATTTTACTACACTGACAATGGACAGATGAAGAATAACATTTTTCGTGATTCACGTAAAATTTGCGTCTACCCCATGTTTTGAATGAAATAGACTGTCAAACCAAGGTTAGTTGAATGGTCTCCATTCCAGTTGAACATGTTGAATGCACTCATAAATAATGAAAGTGACTCCTGAACATCATTCAGCCCAAACTTGGGCAAAGACGATTTTGATATGCTTCTTAAAAATTGCCAGTGCTAAGTCATCCATGGTCGCATTTTGGTAAGCAGCCTATGTAATTAAAGAAGATATTATCAACTTTCACACCATTATAATACATTTTAGCCTTTGACTTGATTTGGGCTTGAATATGAGCTTCTTTTTTATTTGTATACATGATGATAATCCAAAGTTTTAAGATTTGTAAACACCTACAAATTTCAAATCAAAACGAGGACATGCAACATAGTATAAAGTGAAAAACCTTGAAAATGGAAGGGGCGTATTTTTAAGTATTTTGTATTCAGACTATGACAGAACTTGACATATGATGATACTTTATCAGTGACCTGTGGACGAGGGTTACCTCAATCGGTTGAGGTAAGCGTATTGTTGATCTGAAAATGTAACACGGGAAATATGATATTTAGGGTAATTACATTTCTACAAGATATTTACCGAAAGATAATAATAAAACACAAACATACATCAACACTTTTTCTTGCAAAGAAATAGACATTTAATATCCACAAACATAAAAATGAAGCATGTCAATTTTTTTGCAATTTAGTTTTCAGAAATAAGTGCCTGCGTGGAAATTGGACATAATTATGCGGAGGGAAATTTCGTCAGTATACTTCTTTCTTTTAACCATTATATTTAATTACCGTACAATTTTCATGTTCTGCAGAACCATAATCCTACTGCTTGTGTTGTCCTGTCGAAATAAGTTTTGATGAATGAATGAAGGATAACTATAATATTTTCAAATAAAAAAGCCCTTGCGTAAAAAAAAACACAACTTCGATAATCTATAACTCTGTTATTGTATCTACTGTTTTAAACCTTCTTTATTATTATGACATTTTCAATAAGCCATTTCGGAGATGCAATCTGAGCATGAGCAGATAAAGGTCATCTGTACCAAATTCTAAAACCCACTGATCTAATATTCGATATGTGCTCATGAATGTCATGTAATCATTATTCAATTATGCACTAATGGTGCATTCCATGATATCCAGGTGGAAGTATTCTTTTTAAAGGGGGAAACAAAAGCTATTCATGAGGCACCTCTATCACTCCCAGAGTTATTTTTCTGAAGTGCACATAAAGGGACCCTCCATGTCTAAAATATCTGTGGATATTTGGGGTCATTTGTACCATGCGCTAACCCCGAACTGGCTTATTGAGTTCTGAAAGAAAATGGGGATCTGATATGTTTTTTTTTTCATGTCTTTAGTTCTAAACCATGCGCAGAATCACTAAGATAACAAAACTGAATTCAAAAGACTAATGGGGTGTTGCAAGAAAGTTGCGATTGATTGCAAGTTGCAACTGATCGGTACTGACCAATCAAAATCATTGTTGCAAGCGCATCTTCTTGAACGGGCAGACCCTGAACCATTCAGAATGGTTGTTCTAATTTGCTTTACAATTTGCAATTGATCGCAACTTTCTTGCAACACCCCATTAGTTCGTTAACATTCTGGAAATATGGCTATTATGATGTGCATACTAGGCCTAAAAATACCTTTAAACTTCGGATTTATCGTGCAAATATAAATAATTCCTTTTGCATACATAGTGTATATAATAACCATATCTGTACTGCCCGACTGTGACAAAAGGTAGTAACTCTCAGATATTATTATACTATTACGATATTTTCTATATACAACTGGAATAATTGGGAAATTATGCAACGGAATTCTCCATATGACAGTTTGAGGAGGGTAATTGCTCAGTTGTAGAGTAGTGGTCTCGTAACCGGTAGGTCCCGGGTTCGAAACCAGGTCGATGCGCTAGTGCCCCAAGGTAAGGCATTAATCCTCATTACCAAGTCCCTCGGATAGGACCTAAAGCCGTAGGTCCCACTGGTTGCTTATGTACAAGCACATACTTGCTTTCTTAGCAGTCAGGTAAAATCAAGCAATCAATCAATCAATCAATTAAAAAGAAAGTTGAGTTTCTGGTAAAGGTAACAAAGTAATTTGCGAGCTCCCTCACTCTATGCGGAAGAATATCCATGTAGCAATGTCCCCTGAAAAGAATTGCTCTTCAAATGCTCTTCTATTCAGAAATATTTCAAAACTTTGAACCAAATTTGATGCCACATGTGATTGTATACCCATATCCGTCCGCAGAGCTCTTCACGTTTTCTTTCTTTTTGACGATTCCAAACCTCACAATACATCATTCTGCTTGTATTGACGATTCCAAAACCTCATAATACATCATTATTCTTGTTTCACCGTTCCCAATATCTTTTATATTGTTTGTCTCACAAAAAAATCACATGACCAGTACTCCACCTTTGAACTCTTTTTTTTACAAAGTGAAATACATATGCATGTTAGACATACATCGGCCTATAAAACATATTTACAAATACACGTAAATGAATCAATTCACCATCAAGTAAAACGTTCTCTATTTGTAAAATCCGAAAATATTGAGCTTGTTGAGTCTTATCAGTCGCCACAATCTTTTTTTCTCAAGGATCTTGTTATAAGATAATTAATTCTCCTCAGAAATATGTATATTACAATGATGCTGTTGTAATTCTCACATTTCCTTCTGACGTTAATTTGACTTCTCACATTAAATAACAATCATCAGTACAGATGTGCGAAAGGCTATAGATTATCTTTACAAATTTCATTTGGAGGTTATAACTTGTAAGTCTCTAACGCTGTCAACATTTGAAATTCAAAGTAGCACGAACACAACCTTATCGCTCACCTTAAATCACTGAAAATCTAAAAAAATAAGTAAATAAAATAAATTCACAGCATTATTTAAAAATCAGTATTCAAAGAAATGTCCTGAAACTCCAAATGAATTTGACACCCTTGAACTTTACCAAGTGAAAATCTCTGTCTGATACGAACTATAACTTTTGAGTAATTGATGATCAGAACTGTACCAAAAAAAAAATCTTGGTTTGTTTTGTTTTGTTTTGTTTTACATCCAGTACAAACGCCTTCTTGTATAGCGCTCATGTCCGTCATGCGCTCCAATACAATACCCCGATTTTAGCTAATATAGGCCAGCGGCAAATATATACCATTCACGCATATCAGAAATTTATCTACACCTGGGTGTAGAGCGACAATTGTAGATTGCATCTTTGACAAAGGACCGAGATTCAAATTATAAACCTGTAGATTGTAAAGTGAGTGAATCAGTACGCCAAAAGACTTCAGTAATACAGTCATTTTGCAAAGATTTAAGACCATCTGGATTCGTTGATATTTCTGTCTCTGTGCCTATATATATTACTTCATTGAATGCTTACATAAAAAAGTATTTTGCTGGTGTCCATATCATCTCAGTAGTGCAATGATCAAATCTGAACGAAATTTTTGTACAAATGCAAGTCTTGTGTGATATTTGATTTGATTTGATTTATTTTTCCGTTTCAATATAAGCGTATGCATGATACGTTTCGATTTAATGAGTAAATAGAACAATATGATAAATTCGTTTATAAAACAAAGATGAAGATATTGAGAGAATGAGAAAAAATAACGAATAACAGGTACTTATTGACCTAAAGGTATACACTGAAAGAAAATAATACAAACATTCAGGTTCAAAAGGCCCAAAAGTGACTTTTCAACAAGAGATCCTACTCTACTGAATAAATTGCTGTGATTAATCACTTTAAGTTGGTTTTCTTCAAGGGTTTATATATTTGTGTGGTTGCAAATGACCACGAGGCTTGGGTCGAACTCGCAACTCTTTGCTTTTACGTGATATATGATAGTATTATTTGTTTTACAACTTTTCTTTCAGCTTTCCTATATTGATTATGATTATTTTCTCTCCATTAAGGCACATTAACTGTTATCATAGCGACGTGAATTCGAACAGGATCCTGAAACTGACTAATTTCTTGAAATTTGTAAGATCGGTTAGATTGATCGTAATTGGTCATGATACCGATACCTTTTGGTCCATTTTTCTTCACCCAATAGATGACGTCATTGAAGTGCATCACGTCAGGCAGAACTTCGTCGTCATACCGCAAGTATTCGGTCAATTCCTTTACGTTGGGCGGGTGGCTCAGATCCACGTAGAAAAGTTCGCTTTTCTTGCCAGTCTGATATAAATATACGACGTATGTTTCCTGGAAAAAAAAGCAACAACGATCATTGCAACTATAATGTTATGTTTAAAAGAAAACATAAGTGTGAATGTTTTCAACTTTTTTAAAATGTGGGGGCGGGTCCCGGGGGGTGGTATGTGAGTGGCGTATCTAGGGATTATGGCGCCCCGGGCAAACAATGAAGTTGCGCCCCCTTTCCGAGTGCCCAAACTTATCTACCTCATTGCACAAGCGAGGGAGCAAAGCTACCGAGAGGCAAATTTTTCCATTTTTTATTATAAAAAACACCCTTTCTTGTGCATCTTACCAAAACAATTTTGCAATTAACCACTGCAATTCAACGGTAGAGAAGTTCGAAGTTTGTACATAGATAAACGTTTTCTATTCACTCACTTCTAAAATTGGGAGCATAATTTACGAAAACCTTGAGAAATAGTCCAGAAATTCGCAGGGGTGAATGCTGTTTCATAGATTTTATCCTATATTGGGGCGGAAAATTAAGATCTGTATACTGGGGCGCAAAATTGCAAGATCGTGAAAGATAATAATTATGCAAGGGAGCAAAGCAACCGAGCTTTAGAAAATTTGTTGCATTTTCAACCCTCAAAAACTGTGTTTCGAATACATTTTACTGCGAATTGGGGGCGCATAATGATTATGATTTTTTTTTCTTTCATTTTCCCTCTTTTTTTCTTTCTCGTTTTTTGGGGCCCCCCTCCAAGTGCCGCCTGGGGCACTTGCCCCCCCCCCCCTAGATACGCCATGGGTATGTGCCGCCGGCAAGACAAAAAGGGGGCTTCGGAACGAGAGTATCATGAAAAGGATGGTCTTTGGAATTACTAACATTCTGAAAACGGGATCTTTGGAACTGGATTACAATATAAATATGGTGCTACGGAACTGGGCATCGTTTCACCAAAACCGTCATTAGAACAAGTTCGCCGACATCCCATTAAAACGCATGTTAATTTTGATACAAGCGTTTTCAATGGGATGTCGGCGAACTTGTACTTATGACCGTTTGATAAAACGCTACTCTGGTTCCACACACGCTCCCATTCGCTAAAATTTATACGCTGTGTGTCACGGCAAGTCTATGGGTGTTTCGAAACGGTCAAATAAGCGGTGCTTTGGAACGGTTTCATCTCTTCTTTTTTCTCAACAAGTAAAAAAATGGTATGATTTGGAACGGAAATTTGAGTGTAAAAACGGGGGTCATCTGGGCGGCACATACCACCGAACACTATATACCGAAGTGAGATTCAAAATCATGGTTATAAACTAAGACAATTATTTTTAAAAAACTCACTCGAGAAGTCGATGCTTAGTCCATTGAGTTAGGTAGTTGTGTATTATGATACACGTTATCAATATTTCCGGATCCATTAAGAATTACACGTGCTACTGTGTAGTCCGTGGTCCAGTACAGGTATCTGAAAGAAA